>VDFB02100419.1:0-71212 GCA_007258455.2 Sequoia sempervirens | reverse complement strand
AGCCTTCCAATTGGTCCCTTTTCAGTTTCACTACCACTGACTCGAAGTTTGAATAATAAAATATTCATTATGCAATTTGCAAGGTCGCCAATTATAGAATTTCGCCATTTAATGCAAGATAAATATTAAAAATTATGTAACTTTAGTTGACATTTTGAATGAAGCTTTAGGATTCACCGTTAGACTTCACTGATTCTGAAAAGTCATCATCTGAGCTCATAGGCATCCATTTGCTCAAGATATTGCATTTTTTATTAACTTCCTATTTTGTAGTTGATGACAAAGTTACGACTGGCCATCTTGAACATTGATTTCCGAGTGATCGGATGATTCTGAGACCGAGCTGAGATATTCATCGCGAAGCCTGCTGAGCAAAGAAGAAATGTTTGCTAGGAGTCATCGCTGCAAAATCTATCATTTAACACCTCAAAAAATTAGGCGCCCTTGATTAAATTCATTTACAGGTCCCAGACTCGGACCATTTCTTCAAACTGCCATTTGACACTTCAAACAGCTGCTGACGACGAATGGTGAACCCTGCTGACAAGCAACCAAGCTCATTGCATGCCTGGAGACATTCTGCATCCAACGACTTTATGCAAGGCATCTGAAAAGTGCATTAAGGGCCTCAAAAGTAAAAGCGCCCCTGGGCTACAGTCGCACTGACACAGTTTTGATGAAAGTTGAACTTTCATCCAGATGTCCTACTTCGACCTTTGATATCTGGAGCTGAGATAACTCGATTCGAGCACTATCTGTCTTAACACATAGCTGGAAGGATCTACAAGAGACATCTCTAGAGGTGATGAAGCAAGAAAACTGCTTCTAAGACTTCAAAAATGCAAGTGCATATTTTATTTAAAATATACGCTCCATATTTAGCCATTTTCCGGATGTCCACTTTTCAGCATTTCACCAAAGACCTCACGTACGAGCGTTTGCCGAATCCCGGACGTTGATGGCTGGGCTTGTTGAATAGATAAAGTAATTATGCTCAAGTCTCGTGAAGACTTCAAACGCGAACGACCTCATCTGACAGGCCTAAAGGCTAGGCGCCTTTGGACTATAGAAATACAATGAAAATTTTATGCCAGTCCGCCTGTGAAATTATGCGCTTGGTAGAATCTCTGCCACGATCACCTGGAATGTCAGATTAACAGGCAACTTGGTGCAACGCGAAGCTGGACTAGAGTAGTATTGATGTCAGGAAGACTTCGTCAGCAAACTGGACCATCTTAAGGGTCATTTTGACAAGCGTCCCTGAGCTATAGTTGCACTGGAAACGCAACGAAGAAGCTCAAAGATGTGAAATCTCCATTATAAGCTCATCTTCAGACGTTGGTTGCCGGAGCTCTGGGACTCGGATGATTGCGTTTGATAGCTCGTCGGATAAGCAGACTAGTCATGAAGAGATTGATCGCATTAGCCACCAGAAGTACCAAGATCCACCCCCCCTTTAAGAAGGGCGCCCTCAAGCTATAGGTGCGCTTTTGCTAAAAAAGGACAAATTTCTCATATGTGAAACTTTGGAAATTTCAACTTCTGTCGCTAGTTGTTGGAGCTACGGGTCTCGGAAAGCTTCGCTGGATAGCTCATCGGATAGCCAAACCAATTCTAAAGAGATTGACTGTATTTATGAGTACTTTCAACAAAATCTTGACCTTCAAAAAGAAGGGCGCCCCTGAGCTACAGGTGCGCTTTTTTGCTTTTCTTTGAGAAATCTTCATAATTTAACCATTGAAATCATCATCTCGATCACTGAAATGACCATGTCCAACGTGAAATGCTGTCGTGAGACGCTCCTCCATCGTGAAAAGCTCCATTCTGAGTTTCTGCTTCAGGTTTTGATCAATAAAATTGACTTTGACTGACAAAATATTGACAAAAACTCCATGCTTGATATTGCCCAAAACTGTATTTTACATGATTTAGCAAAGTTTAGACTATTTTATGAAAAATGCCTCGATGAAGCAAAAAATTTGGTTTGGGTACAACACTCTCCAATCACTTGCTTGATTTCTTCAGCTCTTTGTGCACCCTCTTGCTCCTTGAAAAATTTGAAGTCAGCAAACTGGTCTTCAACCTCCGTTAGAGCCAACTGAGTTTTTTTCAACATATCCCTTGTTGATTCGAGCTCCAGAGTGAGCTCATCAACCATACTCTCCTTTTCTTGAAAAGCACAAATGTTCTTCTTTGCAATTTCAATGGCACGATCTCCGTCTTCAATCAAGTGCATGTACTCGGACTTCAAGGTCTCCAAAGAATCTCTGATAAGTTGCAAATTGGGAAGAGCAACTTCATCTTTTACTCCTCTTAGTCTCTCTTCTAGCTGAGCCTTCCAGTAGAGCTCTTCAATCAAACTGCGAGTGTGATCAAATTGGGATAGAACTCGCACTTCCTCTTCAAAGGTCTCTCTAACTTGATCTTCCCTTTCAAGAGTATGCAAAGATGGTAAACTGTTGATAGGCTGCAACTGAAAATCAGAACTTAGTTTCACGCCTTTGCTTCCCTCAAAGCTACTCCAACATTCTTGTCTTTCACCACCAACTTTTTGAGAATGCTCATTGTCATAAAGAGCATCATACTCCACGAATTCTTCAATTCATTGCTTGCAATCAGATTCACGCATTGAAAAATCAGATTTGTGTTTATTAACACCTTCGAACTTTCCATCTTCAAGAGCCATAAGGTCTTCTAGCTCTTCTTCTTCATTACTGTCTCCGTGATCAAACATTATAGCAACATCCAACTTGCTCAATGGGTCATAATCATCCACTGTTCGGAAAGCTTCCGTAGAAACATTTTCTTCTTTAGTGGCTGCAACCACTTCAAAGTGTTCATTATGGAGCTTCATTGAACATTCTTCTTCTTCAAAGACAACTTCCTTTTCAATGGCTACCTCATAGTTTGCAATGCAATGTGATTTTTGTTCTTCATTAGGATCAAAGGGAAATTCATCCCACAAGGGTTCTCTTTCATACCTTGGTGCCAACACGCCCGGATCCCAAATGCTAGTGGGTTGATTAGGATGATCAACTGGGAAAAACTTATCACGCTCCCTTTGTAGTGATGACTCTTTGAATAAGTCAAGTCCCAAATCACTTAAGCTGATATCATCAAAAACATTTCTCTCCAATGGCTCAGTTTGCTGCTCAAACCCAGTGTCACCTTCATAATGGAATGAGAAATCTTCATTGCTTGTTGTTTTGAATACTTCACCGTCATTATCTTCACCATGAGGAAGTATTACGCTGATTTCTTCATGTAGAACTTCTTGAGAAGTTGGGGCAGCAACATGAAGAGAATCCCTCTTTACCAAATTGTCAACATGATCGGGTATGGACTCATTGGAAGCATCTCTATCATCATGATCACTAATCTTTCCTGCATCTTGCTCTAATTTCTCCAAAAGTGGCTTCAGTTTCTCCTCACAATGATTAAACAATTCCTTAATCAGTATAGCAGCAATAGGAGAATCCTCTTCTTCATGTTCATATGCGTCCAAGAGGAAGGATTGGACACTAGGCGGAATTTCATTAACCACATTAATGGTGAGAACGAGAATATTCTTCACAGCTGCAATAGCATCCTCTTCTTGCTCACTCCAAGTTGAAGAGAAGAGATAATTAAACAAACGATAGATTTGAACTTCCATCTCTAAATCTATCAAAAGGTGGAAAGCTCTAATTTCTGAAAATGTCTTCAATATAGCAGCTTTTCTTGGAAACAATTTATTTCCCGTTTCATCTAGGTCTTGAAAACTCTCCACAATCATATTCAGAATGATTTTCATGGTTTCATCATCATAGGGTGTTAGGGGAGCCGTAATTCTCATCATCTCCATGAAGCAAGAAGAAATCAATAGCTTGGTTTCTTCATCTGGATGTCCCAACCAATTGGGCTGTTTTAAAAAGGTTACTGTAGGTGACATTGCCAACTGCATCAAATAAGAAGGTGATTGCTTCACCTATCTCAAACATTGTTCCAATATTTGAAGATTATTCTCTTCATCGTCCCTTGATTGAAATTCTTTGTCAAGTCTATTTCCAGCCGTAAAAAGTGTTTGTTCCAGCTTTATCTCTTCCTTCTTAGCCATGTTTAACTGCCACTTCTAAATTGAACTGAACTCCGTTCTGATCTCTAATGTAGAAACTGAATTCTCTGTCATTCGACTGTCACTAAACCTTGTTGGGCATAGGATGGCAGGATCTTGGCTCTGATACCACATAAAAATTCCGAACCAATTTTTTTTCAATTTTTTCAATAACAGATACAATGCAACACACATCCGTTAGGGTTAGCACTTAAACCAAAACGATGCAGAATTCAACTCTAACCAAGAATGCGTTGGATGACGACAAGCATATGGTCAGAGGATCTCAAAGCAAAGCTGAATAAAGAACTCTAACCAAGAATGCGCCAGATGACGACGAGCATATGGTCAGAGGATCCCTAACTTCTATTATGCTGAAAGTAAACTCAACACCCAGAATGCGCTTTCAAACCCGGAGTGGGAATGGAGCTACCATAGGGCAGAGATGTAAGATATTACAATGCAAATCAAAGTAAATAGGCGGCAAGCCAACCTCTTCCACTTATCCAACGGGTATTACAATGAAATAATAGAGAAGAAGTAAGATTGTTGACAGTACTACTGTTCAGTTTACACTAATTAGAGATTCGCCTGCCAAATACATAGAATAAGAAAGTCTAACCATGTTGCAATATAGTATAATGTCTCCTCAATGATCACGAAGACTTTCAACCCAAACCCAACTCAAAAGATAGACTTTACGCAAGCTGATATGACAGAACAACAACTTAATATGCATAACCAACAACCCTAGAATCCACTAAAATGCTCACAACTCACTCAATACTTGCCAGAATGACATGAGACATGATGCAAACGAAAGCTAGGATGATGACAATGAAGACTAGACAAAGAAACAGCTGACAAATTGAAGTATTTTTTTTTTTAAACATTTGCCAGGCAAAACAGAATGGTACAGCCTCAATAAATGTTCTACCAACAAGATAAAATCGAAGACACCTCTAAAAAATCTGCAACTTGGAATAGAGGGGCACCCAAGGCTAGCAAATGCATGGGTAAACTACCCATAACCAAAATAAATTCGCCCAAAGACTTATGAGTATAAACTTCAATCTGCAATACAAAATCAACAACTCCAGATTTTGATTAAAATACAAGAAACTGAACTACAAATGCAAAACAACTTCTACAATGCAAAATCTCACTACAAATCTCACTCAAATACAATCTAACTCTCCACTAGTTGCTGTCTTTCAAGCAAGAAGTCGAGACAAGGCTAGGAGGCATTCATTCCTCTAAGCAATCCAAATACCATTCCGGCAGCATAACTTTACTCAAGACATCAGATACTGAAATGAAGAGAAGAGGGCTCCATTTATAAGCTCAACAGGGAATCTCCAGAAACTTCTAGAAAGTGCGCCCTAATTCCAATTTGAATTTGACTTCAATTTCCCTCCAAGCATAGGCGTCCCACTTTCAAAGCTAATTTTGACTTTTTATTTAAAATTTATCTCCTCAACAAAGTTGGCGTACCTTTCTCCTTGTGCATTTTTGACTTTAGAAATATCAAAATAATTCCCAATGACATGACCACCCTCAAAGTCCCCCTTTTTAAAACAACTTAAAGTTGTAACACTAGACCAAGGGGTCATAAGATGAAAATGAAACATTATTAATTTAAAATAACTTATCTCTCCAAAATGAGGACCTTAAAGCCAAAATCAATATTACCAACTGAACTGCCAGAAGAGGAAAGCTTGCTGAGCTGATGCTGACTGGACCACTACTAAAAATAGTAAATTCAGAAAGTTGCTCGGATCAAAGTGCATGCGACACCATTGCGAATCTTTCTGAAAACCCAGAAAAATCCGCAATCCAAAATCCCTGACTCCAAGCTGTAGCCGTCATAACTTACTAAAAATAGTAAGTCCGGACAAGTTGCTCGACGCAGTTGCATGTCATACCTCTGCGAAGTTCTCTGAAAACCCTGAAGGAATCCAAAAAACCAAACAGCCAAACTCCAACATGCAAACCCCTGAATCTTCAAAAGGGACTATCAAGTAGTCGAAAACCCTAATTCTGCCTTTGACTAGCCGACAACAAACCGGGAATAGGCTATCAATCACTGGAAAGTGTAGAGCTAAAAATGGGGACATTACATGCTAGCACCCAGATTATGTAATGATTCGGACAATTTTTTTTTTGTTTTTGCAATGAGATTACAATTCAACACGCACCCGTTAAGGTTAGCACTAAACCAAAACGATGCGGAAAGTAACTCTAACCAAAATGTACACCAGGATCCATATGTGGGCAAGGTGTGAGCATTGGTCAGAGGGTCCAATGTAAATGCAACTGAAGGGAACTCTAACCAAGAATGCACCTGTGCAAACGAGCATATGGTCAGAGGATCAATGCATGATGAACAGAATGTAACCCTAACCAAGAATGGCGCCGAGTGATGGCGAGCATATGGTCAGAGGGTCCCTAGACTACTCAACTGAAAGCAAATAGGCAGCAAGCCAGCCTCTTCCACTTATTCAGTGGGAAATACAATAGATTAAATGCAAGATAAGAGAGAATGGCTGATAGTACTACTAATAGCTTACAATATGTCAGAATGATCATTTAAATCTAGAGTTTTTCAAGTCTTCATTGCTGCAACTGTATAGAATGTCTTCCAAGGACCAAATGTAACTTTCGATGTTGAATCCCAACCAAAGAGACAACTTAATTCTGATATATCAGATCTGCAACTTAAAATGGATAAATCTGCAATACAATACTCACTAAAATACTCATATCTTGCTGAAATCTCACTCTAATGACAAGGAATCAAATGCAGATTGCCCTAAGCCTGAAGGCGCCCCAAATGAGACCTTAAAACCTCACCAAACAACTCCTATTCTTTTGCACAAATCCCAAGACTACAGCAGAATGGTACGACCCTCTTAAAGGGGCGATTTTGCTAAATAAAATCAGAATCTGCAAATTAAATTCCACAAACTTGCAAGTAGGGTCGCCCCAAGTAGACAAGTTGATAAGAAGAACACCTAGAACAATATCTTTTTGTATTTTTGATTTATGAATGAAAACTGCCTACAGCTATGCAACATCAACAACTCTGAAATATGACAAAATGCTTGAATAACATCTACCAAATGCAATGAAACTCAACTACAATGCAAAACAACCCAACTACAAGCTAACCTCTCAACTAGTTGCTATCTTTCAAGCAAGAAGGTGAGGCAATGCTAGGAGGTGTGCTTTCCTCGAAGCGAGTGCCTGAAGACAATTCAGCAGCATAACGGTGTAGTAGACAAAAGATCCCAAATGAGGAGCTGAGGCCAGAATATAAAGACATGAAGAGAACCATCTAGAAGCTTCAAGAAGGGCGCCCAAAACCCTAATTTTGAATTCAAACACATTCCCTCCAAAAGTGGCGTCATTTTTCCTTTTAATCAAATATTTCACTTTTAAAAATAAAGTCAATCTCCTCAAGTAGGCGTCCCTTTCACTTAGCTCAATATTTGACTTTTAAAACATAATTTATCTCACAATGACGCCTTGACCCTTTAAGTCCCCTTTTTAAAAACACATGAAGTTGTACTGCTAGGCAAAGGGGTGTTATAATATTAAAATATAATATTATAATGAAAAATACTTATCTCTCCAAGAAAAATGCATCCAAGGCCAAAAACTGAAGTGCCAGCTGAATCAACTGAAGAAGAAGACCAACTGAACTGAACCCAACCTGTCCACTGCTAAAAATAGAATTTACTAAAAATAGTAAATTCATGAAGTTGCTCGGACTGCCAAACTGACCATACCACTGCGAAGCTCTCTGAAAACCCAGAAAGAATCCGCAATCCGATTTCCAAACTTCAAGCAACAACCACCTCAAAACTAGGAAACCCTAATTTCACCATCCGAGTAGCCTACGGTTCTCCGGAATAGGCCAACGGTCAACATAAACGATCACATATGAGAAGGGGACATTACAGTCCGCCCTTCCCAAGATTGCTTGCCCTCAAGCAATCGCAAGTCTGGATGCTGTAGAATTTCCTCATTCTCCCAAGTAGCATCCTCCAAAGGTAAATTCTTCCACTTCACCAAGTACTCTTTGATTGATTTCCTCCTCAAAGAACGCTCTCTGGAATCAATAATCTCTTCTGGAATCAAGGTCAACTGCCCTTCTTCATCTAAAGGAGGCAACTGTGATGAAGCTACAACATTGTGTCCAAGTGCCTTTTTGAGGCGAGACACATGGAAAACGTTGTGGACCTTACTACTCGAAGGTAGTTCCAACTTCATAAGCCACTGCTCCAACCTTTTGACAACTTTGAATGGCCCATAGAAGCGAGGTTTTAGCTTCTCAGCTCCACTCTTCTTGAGTGTAGACTGTCTGTAAGGCTGAAGGCGAAGATAAACCATATCACCAACCTCAAATGAACGCTCAACACGCTGCTGATCAGCGTACATCTTCTGCTGATTTTGTGCCATTTGAAGGTTGTTCTTCAAGGATTTCAAAATGTCCTGACTTTGCTGCAACCAATCCTTGGCTTGAGGAGCTTTGCTATCACCAAACACCAAATCAGCAAAGCTGGGAGCCTCATAACCATAGAGAGCCATGAATGGAGACATCTTTATTGACATGTGGAAGGATGAATTGTAGCAATACTCTCCAATGTGGAGCCATTTCACCCATGCTCTTTGCTGCTACGAGACATAATTCCTAAGATAGCCCTCCAACCATTTGTTCACCATCTCAGTTTGACCATCTGTTTGAGGGTGATAGCTAGTGCTCGGAGTAAGCACTTTACCACTCATCCTGAAAATTTCTTGCCAAAAGGTGCTTAGGAACTTGCTGTCCCTATCACTCACAATGTTTTTTGGCAACCCATGCAATCTAAATACTTCATGGAAAAACAGATCTGCAATTTGAGCTACTGAAAATGTGCTAGTGATGGCAAAAAAGTGAGCGAACTTGGTCAATCTGTCCACTACAACATAAATACAATCTTTGCCTTGAGCCCTAGGCAAACCAGTGATGAAATCCATCGAAATGCTTTCCCATTTTTAGTTTGGAATGGGAAGTGGCTGCAGTAGACCAGCTGGAAGAGAGTGCTCATTTTTGTTCATTTGACAAGTGCCACACTCCTTGATGTAGTGTTGAACTTCCTCTTTCAACCCCTTCCAAGAGACTCTCGAATCTGCCTATATGTCTTGAAATATCCTTGATGACCAGCAAGTGGGATGTCATGAAAAGTTATCAAAATCTTCTTCTTAAGTTTGGAATCAGCCACCAAAAAGATTCTTCCCTTGTAATGTATCAACCCATCAACTACCTTGTACCTTTCATCATGAAAAGTACCTTCAATGATGCTGGTTGCAAACTGATTTTTGGCATAATCAACAAGCAACATCTCCTTCCAATCAGCAGTAAGCTCACACAATGAGCTCAAATGAGGCCTCCTTGATAAAGCATCTGCCACAATGTTGTTCTTCCCTTTGACATACTCAATGTCAAAATCGTAAGCTTGAAGCTTACTCACCTACTTCTGTTGTCTTTCATTCAAGTCCTTTTGATGCATGAAGTGCTTGAGACTATTGTGATCAGTCTTGACCACGAATTTGCTCCCCACTAGATACTGTCTGAACTTGGCTAATGCATGCATGATTGCAAGCATTTGTTTGTCGTAGATTGAATAGGTCCTTTCAACACCCCTTAGTTTCCTACTTTCAAACACAATAGGATGCTTGTCTTGCATCAAAACAGCCCCAACACCTTCACCCGATGCATCACATTGCAATTTGAAAGGCTTGGAGAAATCTGGTATGGCCAACACTGGACAAGAACTCATGATTTTCTTGAACTTATCAAACACACTTTGAGCCTTTTTTGTCCATACAAAAGCCCCCTTTTTAGTGAGGTCAGTAAGAGGAGCAACACTTTGAGAGTAGCCTTTCACGAACCTTCTGTAGAAGCCACAAAGACCCAAGAACCCCTTCAAATGAGTCAAGTTTTCTGGAGGTGGCCAATCAACTATTGCCTTGATCTTTTCAGGATCAACCTTGACCCTATCAGTGCTGATTATATGACCAAGGTAGAGCAACTCCTTCATTGCAAATTCACATTTGGACTCTTTGGCAAACAAACTTTCTGATTGAAGAATGCTAAGCACTTCCTTCAAGTGCTTGAGATGTTCTTTCCACGTCTTGTTGAAGATGAGAATATCATCAAAGAAGATCAACACAAATTTCCTCAACTATTTCTGGAAAACTCTATTCATGCAAGACTGGAAGGTGGCTGGAGCATTAGTCAAGCCAAAGGGCATGATTAGGAACTCAAAATGACCATAGTGGCATCTGAATGCTGTCTTCTCCACATCTGAACCTCTCATCCGGATTTGATAGTAACCCGACCTCAAATCAATTTTTGAAAAGAACTTGGCACCATGTAGCTCATCAATGAGCTCATCAATTCGAGGAATAGGGTACCAATTCTTTATTGTGCTTTGATTCAAGGCACGATAATCCACACACATGTGGATAGTGCCATCCTTTTTCTTCACAAGAACTACAGTTGAAGCGAAGGGACTCTTGCTAGGACGAATGAAGCCCATCTCCAAGAGTTCTTTTATGTTCTTCTCAATCTCATCCTTCTGCTTTTTAGGATACTGATACGGTGTTGTGATGACTGGTTTGGCCCCTTCCTTGAGTTCAATGACATGTTTAGCTCCTGTTTCAGGAGGTGGCCCAGTAGGTAAATCAGCAAACACCTTACTCCTCTTGGTAAGTATAGACTGAATATCTGGAGGATAATCCCTCTTTGTCTCAACTGGACTAGCTGGAAGGACCATGCATTCCGCAGCCCACTCAACTTGGTCATGCCGAATCAGCCTCTCCATTCTTTTGAATGAAACTATTTGAGGACCACCATTGGACATTCCTCTCAACACTACCTTCTTCCCATCAGATTTGAACTTGAGCTCCATTGTTTGTAGATTGAGAGAGATTTCACCAAGTGAACGTAACCATTGTATTCCAAGTACTGCATCTGTGTCACCAATAGTAACCACATAGAAGTAATCTTTGACTTCATAGTTGCCTAACTGCATGGACATGTTAGGAACTCTTCGGGTGCAGGAAATATGGAACCCATCAGCCACCATGACTTTGAAGCCTTCAAATTCTTCAGTTTTGAGACCTCTCTTTGCAACCACACCTTCATCAATGAAGTTATGCGTTGCACCAGTATCAATTAAGGCAACATTACGATGACCTCCAACTCCACCACGAACCTTAAAAGATTCGTTCTTTTGGAAACTAGAGAGTTGGGCAATAGGGCCCCCAATTCCTTGATCATGATCGGACTCTTCTGTGGCTCTTTCTTCTTCACTGTCCCCAAAATAAGACTGCTGATCAAACATATCAGATTCTAATCCATAATCAGAATAGGTTCCCATTTGATTATAACGTCCTCTTCCAGGACATCTATGACCTTTAGTCCAAGGCTCTAAACATGTGTAACACTTGCCCTCTTTTCTAAGCTGTTCACGTTGCTCTTCAGTCAACTTAGGTGGAAACTTCTTGTGCTGATTTGAAGAATGTCTCTTGTCCTTCTTATGGCCAAAAGGCTTAGGCGGAAATATAGGCTTAGGGGCTGATAACTCCATACTTCGGGACTTCTTGATTGCTTCTTCAAGACTTGGTGGATCGAAAGCTTTAACCCACCCTTTCAAGGGTTCAACCAAACCTTCAGAGAACAAAACAATCAATCTTCTTTCAGTGATGTTGGGCACCATCACAGAAAGTTTCTGGAAATCAGTAATGTACGAATCCAAGGAGCCATGCTGCTTCAGTTGTGCAAGCTCACGAAATCTTACTTCAGGATCCTTAGTGTCGAACCTATCAATCAACTTGTTGGTGAATTCTCTGTAGGTTCGAATAAGGTTATGGCCAAGTGTGACCAAACCATGGTACCACCACTCATGAGCAGCTCCCTCTAAATGAAGTGTTCCAAACTTGATGGCATCTTCTTCTAGCATGGGACGAAGTGAAAGGTAGTTGTCTAACTTCTGAACCTATGATCTTGCTGAACACTTATCACTTCCATCGAAGTGAGCCAATGATACCTTCCCTAAGGCTTGATGAAAATCAGTTCTAGGAGCCATATAAGCTCGGTTATCAACTCTTCCTCCATTTCTTTTGTTTCTCTGATTCAAGAATTGATCAAAGGACCATTGGTCTCTAAGATCAGGGGGTAAGGTGGCATACTCCAAGTAGGCTTGCCTGGCATCGTCTACCAAAGGAATGGCAACTTCAACTTGCGGTTCTTCCCTTTGAGTGAATGTAGGAAAGAGTGGCCTAGAGGCTGATCCGCTAGAGGTGGCATAATGCTGACCAATAGTTCTACTTCCTCCATTACCATTGTTCCCATTGTTTCCATCATAGTTACAAGACTCGCCCAAACTCGGCGAGTACTCGCGAGTCCCGAGGCGAGTGACCCTAAACGAGTCCCAGAGACTCGGCAGACTCACCGGACTCGCCGGACTCGGCAGACTCGCCGAGTTTTGTGCCTCAGACTCAGCCATTTGAATTAAATTTTTTAAAAAAAATTGCAATCTTTAATTTACAATTTTTTTAATTAAATTGTGCGTGCCATGAAGGTTTGTGTTGTTTCGAAGGTCTTCATTTGTAATAAAAATTATAAATAAATAACAACGCTTCAATAACACTATTCAGATGAAGGCGCTTGGGGGCGTTGCCCAGACCCCCACAAGGGGCGCTGCCCCTTGACCCCGCTGGGGGCGCTGCCCCCAGACCCCGCTGGGGGCACTACCCCCAGACCCCCGCGAAGGGCACTACCCCTCGATCCTATTGGAGTGTTTCCCCCAAAACCTCATCAAACTATAGGTCTAAGCATGTTATAGGCCAATGATGAATCATGATCATTAAACCTACAAAATACATATCCCCTGTTGTAAATCTTTGCATCTTTTGCAGTCAAAGCCATAATCAAGGATTATCTTGTTCCATACATTAGACAACAAAGCATGCAGTCTTGAAGGCTACAATAAAAACTTAATAATAAATTCCTCACTTGAATATACACACCAATCATTGAGATGCAAGAAAATATCATGGCTACATCATCATCTATGACCTATCTTAGACACTAGCGCATGACTTGTCGTGATGTTGGGATGAGTAATGCAAGCTCTTTTGAGCCATAGACTTATATTTTTAATTTTGATATTTGTTTGGATGCCATGGATTTCATATTCCATGAGTTTTGTATACATTTGACAATATTTATATATTTGAATGTGTTATTTCCTTCAGCTAAAATTTGCGTTTATACTTATGTGATCGATGTATGTTTGTGTATGAGATCATAGTAATTTCTATTTGATGATGTTATTGTGTCTTTAAGGTTTATTTATTAGAGGGTGTGTGAAACAAGTGTTAAATCCTTAAAAATCTCTGAATTTCTTGGGTTTTTCTATTTGCCGAGTCTTTGCCGAGTCTGGGCTCTGAGTCCGAGTCCAAGTCAAAAATTGGCTTGCCGAGTCCGAGGCGAGTCCGAGTCTTGTAACTATGGTTTCCATTGACTCCACTGCTTTCTCCTGTAGCATGGTTTTGATTGGGAGTATGATTATGAGGAGTTTGCTGGTCCATTCGAGCAAGTAACCGGGACATCATCTCAATCATCCCATCAAACTTCTTTTCCATCCTTGCATCTTTCTCATCCATGGCCTACCTAAGATTATCTGACATATTCTCAACTGTTTTACCTGTATCCACTGCTCTTCCTGTTTCTCTCAAAGCGTCTGAAAGAGTATCTGCTTCTGGCATTGGCGGAAGCTGTATCTGTTGTCTTCTGGCCTTACCTTTGGTGAAGTATCTGCAACCACTGTCACTCATCTGACAACTGAATCACTGTAGGGCACAGGTTGGCAAAATCATGGCTTTGATACCACTGTAATGATCCAGACAATTTTTCTTTTGTTTTTGCAATGAGATTACAATTCAACACGCACCCGTTAAGGTTAGCACTAAACCAAAACGATGCGGAAAGTAACTCTAACCAGAATGTACACCAGGATCCCGATGTGGGCAAGGTGTGAGCATTGGTTAGAGGGTCTAATGTAAATGCAACTGAAAGGAACTCTAACCAAGAATGCGCCTGTGCAGACGAGCATATGGTCAGACGATCAATGCATGATGAACAGAATGTAACCCTAACCAAGAATGGCGCCGAGTGATGGCGAGCATATGGTCAGAGGGTCCCTAGACTACTCAACTGAAAGCAAATAGGCGGCAAGCCAGCCTCTTCCACTTATTCAATGGGAAATACAATAGATTAAATGCAAAATAAGAGAGAATGGCTGATAGTACTACTAACAGCTTACAATATGTCAGAATGATCATTTAAATCTAGAGTTTTTTAAGTCTTAATTGCTGCAACTGTATAGAATGTCTTCCAAGGGCCAAATGTAACTTTCGATGCTCAATCCCAACCAAAGAGACAACTTCTTAATTCTGATATATCAGACCTGCAACTTAAAATGGATAAATCTGCAATACAATACTCACTAAAATACTCATATCTTGCTCAAATCTTACTCTAATGACAAGGAATCAAATGCAGATTGCCCTAAGCATGAAGGCGCCCCAAATGAGACCTTAAAACCTCACCAAACAACTCCTATCCTTTTGCACAAATCCCAAGACTACAGCAGAATGGTACGGCCCTCTTAAAGGGGTGATTTTGCTAAATAAAATCAGAATCTGCAAATTAAATTCCACAAACTTGCAAGTAGGGTCGCCCCAAGTAGACAAGATGATAAGAACACCCAAAACAATATCTTTTTGTATTTTTGATTTATGAATGAAAACTGCCTACAGCTATGCAACATCAGCAACTCTGAAATATGACAAAATGCTTGAATAACATCTACCAAATGCAATGAAACTCAACTACAATGCAAAACAACCCAACTACAAGGTAACCTCTCAACTAGTTGCTATCTTTCAAGCAAGAAGATGAGCCAATGCTAGGAGGTGTGCTTTCCTCGAAGCGAGTGCCTGAAGACAATTCAACAGCATAACGGTGTAGTAGACAAAAGATCCCAAATGAGGAGCTGAGGCCAGAATATAAAGACATGAAGAGAACCATCTAGAAGCTTCAAGAAGGGCGCCCAAAACCCTAATTTTGAATTCAAACACATTCCCTCGCGTCCTTTTTCCTTTTAATCAAATATTTCACTTTTAAAAATAAAGTCAATCTCCTCAAGTAGGCGTCCCCTTTCACTTAGCTCAATATTTGACTTTTAAAACATAATTTATCTCACAATGACGCCTTGACCCTTTAAGTCCCCTTTTTAAAAACACATGAAGTTGTACTGCTAGGCAAAGGGGTGTTATAATATTAAAATATAATATTATAATGAAAAATATTTCTCTCTAAGAAAAAAGCATCCAAGGCCAAAAACTGAAGTGCTAGCTGAATCAATTGAGGAAGAAGACCAACTGAACTGAACCCAACCTTTCCACTACTAAAAATAGAATTTACTAAAAATAGTAAATTCATGAAGTTGCTCGGAATGCCAAACTGACCATACCACTGCGAAGCTCTCTGAAAACCCAGAAAGAATCCACAATCTGATTTCCAAACTTCAAGCAACAACCACCTCAAATCTAGAAAACCCTGATTTCACCATCCGAGTAGCCTACGGGTCTCTGGAATAGGCCAACGGTCAACAGAAATGATCACATATGAGAAGGGGACATTACAGATTATCTCCTTGGGCTCTCCCAAGTCCAAGAGAGAAGCAATGAACCAAGAGGATATGTCCATGTTAACCCTGTGGCGGATTTCACCAATCATAAAATATGCCCCCAGAATCCACTTAATCGGCTTCCCCGTCCTCCAACTATGCTCCCTTAAAATGACTTTTAGCCACTAGTTTGTAACTTGCCTAAGAAATCCATCTGTTGACTTAGGCAAGTGAGTCTCACTGGAGTGTCCATCTCTACACATTCGCTTGTTGACCAAAAATCAAGCAGAATGTCCATCTTTTTGGTCAGATTGGGATTCAAAGGGCTTTGTGAGTAATTCCCATGTGCGGGCCATGGGAAAAATTGCTTGTGGAATTCTTTGATGTCCTACCGTGTGTGATGTCCCCTTCCTAGTTAGCGTAGCTGGATTTGAGGTTAGCCTATCATTCTGATCCTCGTAGGCTGACAGTTGTGTGTAGAGGATTATTTGAGGCAGTTACCCGGTGTTCAGGAGCATTATTCTTTCAATTGTTTCAAGTTGGGCCTTCGCAGAGTCTTTCAGTGAGGTTTTTCAATTACTTACTATTTATAGTAAGTCAGGTAGGCGGAAGCTGCTATTTTGGGCAGGGCACTTGGTTTAGCTAGTTATCTCAGAGTCGACCCAGTTTGTCAGTCTGATGAACAGATGGAGAATAATGGAGTATTTAATGATTATTAAATAGTTGATATTTTGACTTTATATTATAAAGTCACTTTATTAATTTATTTAAATATTAATATTTAATGGCTTATTATAAAGTATTTTTAATACTTTATAGTAAAGAGGAATATTTATTATAATGAATAATTATTTATTCATTAAGAGATGGACGCTATTTATTTATTATTTTCTCCTTAGTTAATAAAGGCGAATTTAATCATTTATTTAAATGATTATTAAAAAGATGCTTGGGTCGAATTTCTTAAAAAGGGTATATATACACTGCCAAGACAAATCGAACTCTTATGTTATGATTATTCAATTTGTCTTTTTCTCTCTCTAAGCATTGGAGTTTGCGAACCTAGGGTTTCAGCAGATAGTTGATTTTGGAGAATGTTCCCTCTTGAAGATTTGGCATATTGAGACTGTGAAATACTAGTTGAAGATTGTCGTACTCGGTGACTTCATACAGAGGTTGTAGTTGAGCTTACTGGATCGATTCAGGAAGGGTTGGCAGAGATTATTCATCAGTTGATCTGAGCGACCTAACAGAGATCATTTCTCAGAGATCTGGCACTTCATTTATTGAGGCCGTACCATATTTAATGCTGCTGTTGGGCCATACTTTTCTGTACCAGGAGGGCCGTACTTTTCTTCACAGAAGAATACGCCTTCAGTTCTCATCTTCTATTGATTGGATCTTGTGCGCCTAAGTATTCTGGAGATTTGGCGTGGGTTCTGGAGTCTGGAGATTGCCTCTTTATCTTGGGCCGTACATTATCATCTATCTTCTGGTGGCTGCAAGTAATCAGGTTCTCTTGAATAAAAAGTTGCTTTTTCCCTTATATGTTCGATTTTACCTATTGTATGAGTTCAGAGGATAAATAAAAATGTGCGCCTTCATCTGAATAGTGTTATTGAAGCGTTGTTATTTATTTATAATTTTTATTGCATTTATTTCTCAAAATCGCAATTTATCATTTATTGCAAAAACCTATCAAAAACACAAAAAAACACAAAACGAACAAAAATCAGTATTTGCAGTTAGGGGTTTGGGTTGAGAAACACTTGGTCTCTTACACCGTGTTAATTATTGTGTGGAAAATTTCTGAAGGATACACCACCTTTAATTTGGATTGCCTTCGCACCATGTGTCCTTACAATGCTTTGATGTTGCAGCACCCGACTCATGCTAGCTTGCATGGGAATACCAGCTGCGTTGTACTTCGCATCCAGCCCATGATTGTTGGATCTTAGTTGCTAGGTTGGCAAGTCGATCCGCCTCTGAATTCCCCTCATGATACGTGTGCATTAATTTGAAATCTGTGTAGCCGTCAAGGAGATTTAAACATTCCACCAGATGATTACTTAGTTTCCAATTTTGGATTTGGTGGCTTTGGATCGTGTTTATTATTATCGTTGAGTCTCCTTCGATCTCGATTTTTCTACTACCAAGCTTCCGCCCTTCTTTGAGCCCAAGTCTTACTGCCATGATTTCTGCTTTGTTGTTCGTCCTAGGTTGCAATGGGTAACTTTTTCTATCATTATTACCCCTCTATGATCTTTGAAGATGCATCCGACACCTGAGAGGCCCGGGTTCCTCTTGGATGCCCCATCGAAATTTAATTTTATCCACCCTGTTAGAAGTATTGTCATTGATGTCAAGGTAAAAAGAATAAGTTCATTATTGGAATTTGAGAACAAGTATCCATTTGACTCAGATTTGAATCATCATGTTCAGATTTAATATACATAATGTTCAGATTTGAATTCTGTACTAAACTAAGAATTAAAGATCGTGCAAATTGAAATCCCGTGTTACTTCACATCGATGGTATATGGTTTGAGTCGGGTCTTGATTTTCCGTATAAATGATATCCTCCGTTGAATAGACATTGAAGGCACGTCAATGAATGAAGTCAACAAACAACTATGATAAAGATAAGCCGTCTATGTTGAAAATACGTCAATAAAATAAAGACGTGTTAAGTAATATTGCTGATACGTTTTTAGTTAAAACAAAATCACTTGGTTGATGCGTTTTAGTAATACGTGTTATCTTAAACAAACACAAAGACATGATCAAAGAGTGGTGTTTCAAGAGACGGGACTGTTCCTAAAGAAACGTAACCTGTGCGTCTGAAGAGAATAATCTGGAAATAACGTGTTTTATGAAAAGAGTTGTTTACAGCATGGGATGTGTCTGAAAACAGTGTGTTATTAAAAAGACGTGAGCATCTCCAGCCAAGACGTCTTTTGAAAAGACGTAAGCATCTCCAGCCAAGACGTCTTTTGACGTGTTCCTTTGTATGATTCGATTATCTCCTGAAAAGACATGCTCTCTCATCACAATACGAAAAGGAAAGTGTTCGATCTGGTTTTTGAAAAACAAAAAATACTTTTACATACATATTTGATAAAATAGTGGTAATGAAAGGTGGAGATTCGAATAAATGAAGAGGCAGTTTTCAAAAGAGATAACAAACAACGATTAGCAAAAGTCAAGTAGCGACCTGTTATTCATATTTATTATGTTTTGTAATTATGTTATCAAAAACAATGATCTGTTTTGAAAAGGTAAAGGCATAAACAAAAGTTGTGTCTATTTGAAGGGTTGCATCTCTTCTAGTAAGCATAAGACATATTAAAGGAGATTGTAGTTTGAGTAGGTGGTGTGGTTGTTTTTGAAGATTTGCAGATCAGTCTAAGATTCCCATCTCCTTGTGTGGGCTTAGAGTGATATCATTTTATCACATAGAGCAGATTGGAGAGTTGGGTTTGTGCAGACCAGATTGAAGGCAGTCTTACATCCATCAAGTCAAAGTTTGATACTTTGCACTAGGGGTAGGTGCTCCTTGTAGGTAGGTGCCTACTAAATTTGTAAAGGTCTAGGTGTTCCTTGTAGGTTACACTCTACTGAATCATCCTTTTGTAAATCTGTAGGTTGGTGCCTACTTTGAAAAAAATATTATTTCAATAAAGTTGTGTCAACTTGGGGAAATTGATTCATATCAAAAAGTTGATTGTAATAAGTTTGAAAAAGATTAAGAAATAAAAGTTTGTGATTGATTTACTGATTCAACCCCCCTCTCAGTAAATCTTTTGTGCTCTTCACACCCTTCCTTAGGCAGTTGCCACACTATTTTGTCTCGCATGATCTTCATTTTTAATTCACAAAGTCCCATTAACAAGGGACCCTTTTTAAAGCTAGGGATGTACCCCTTGGGTAGAGTGCAAATGTTGCACTCCACATCCTGAAAGTAAGTCAAGACACAAGATCTTGGGGGCCCCTTAATTATTGACATGGTAGTGTAACTCCACAAGGTTTGAACCTTAGTTGTTGGCACTACAGGCAAGAAGCACCACCATTTCACCAAAGGGTCGCCCCTTAAACATTGACTTTCACATTCTTAGATTAAGTTTTTTCATTAATAATTATATGCAGTTATATAAGATTAATAAAATAAATTAGGATAAATGCCAATTTTTTTTTTTTTTTAAATAGTGGTAATACAATTAAAATTATATTATGATATAATTATTATATCATATATATATATATATTTTTTATAATATTATAATTTTATTAATAATAAATATTCAACTCATTAAGTTCAAATACTAATAAAATTTACTAAATATACCTAAAGTAGAATCATCAGGTTCAACTTTCTTGGAAGGAGCTACCTCTCCTCTTTGATTGAACTATATCTAAGATTTTCCACCAGCAATGGGTAGCAAAATCCCATTGGAAATGGTGAGCATAAACAGTAACACTTGATCCTAGTAGAATGAGGTGATTGTGACACCCCATTATGCATTTACCTATTTACTATTACTATGCTAGGGTAAATTATTGCATGTGTGAATGTATTTGGAATTCTGATTGGATATACATATATGTGATTGTACTTTGCTTATCAAGAGTGAATGAATGTTTATTTCATTTGATGTTAATGGAATGGAAATTTGGAATGCATGGTTATTGAATTTGATATTCTAACTATGAAAAGGATAATGCAAATATTTGAATTTATGAACCGTTGACTACCATGAAAATGTGTTAAATTGGATGTAGGTTCAAAATCACTCAAGAGAAGAATTTGGTGAAGTAACTAGTAACAAAACCTAATTGAGCTTATACACACACTCACTAATAGAATGGTTGATTCAAGTCATAGAGTTGTAGAATTGGTAAGTTATCCTTTAGCATGATGTGTCTGCAATAGAAAGGACTTTGATTTCTATTAGGAGCGTTCTTGGTTTATGTTTAGTGCTTGGTGCATATGAGTACTCCTTTATATTACTATGCTTGATTGATGAGATGAACATACGTTGAAGGTATATATATGTATGCATACTCATGTTGACTATGGACCATACACATGAAGGAACACGTACATGAGAATGCATAGGTAGATGTACCTATGTGCGTTTATGGATTGGTTTATGAATGTGGTTGTGTAATCAAATATATATATATATATATATATATATATATATATATATATACGTATGTAAATGACAAATGGAAATGTCATACAGATACGTCGACATATGTATACATACATATACATGCACATATATATAAGAATATATACATATTTAATTGCCAAGGAACACACCCACACACACACACACACACACACACACACACACACACACACACACATATATATGCATATATATGTATATGTATGTATGTATGTATATATAAATATATATTAGAATATATACATGTATATACATAACATTGAAAGCTATTTACTTTGTATATATATATTAGAAAAGTAATAAAGGCCGATTCATATATATTGAGAATGTATTAAAGGCCGATTCATATATATTGAGAATGTATTAAAGGCCGATTCATAAACTATATGCTATGGTCGATGGAATGAAACATATGGCGCACTATGTAATAGCGCTTGAGTAAACATTAAAGCACATTTATCTTTTCAGATTAAATGCAAAGGAAATACATGAGACTTTAGTCTGTTGTGTGAGTTAATGAAACTGAAATATAGTGCAACGTATAAACAACGTACCAAGTCAAACTGCAAATATAAATGCAAAAGGTCGAACCAAGCTATGTGTCGACTATTTAGACTTTGACTCAGTCGACAGAGTATGTGCAACCAGAATATGAATGACCATTTCCAATGTTTTAACTGCAGCCTTTATGTAAAGAGCCTTGCACAATTCGCTCTAAAATTTCTGTTTTGACTCCTTTGGAATTATGTCGAACACTGGATGTGCAAACTGTATCTGTTGGTTGTCGTTTATGTTTGCTTGTTTGATTTGAAGGGGGCTCATTTGTATGCTATCAAAGCTGCTGTTAAAGATACCCTGATACCACTACAATGTGCCTTGTCAAATTTGTGTGCTTAAGTTCTGATTTTCTGCCTCAGATATGTCTGTCTACACTTCCCTTGCAACCTTTGTTCTGCTGGTAAAGCGTTTTAGTTTGATTTGTTTGCTTGTTTTAATACCAGTGCTTTTTGTGAGCTTTAAAAGGGATTGCAGATGCCGCTAGACAAATAACAAGATAATATGCAACTCTTTTTTTTTTATATATTTTCAAATGCACACATATTAAAATCTGATGCAAAGCAAACCTACAGCCTAGAAGTATTTTCTTGAACACTTAGTGTACCAACTTAGTAAAGTGGAATGCAAGTGCATAAAGAGCATAAAGAGACGTTTGACAAATAGTTGGCAGCCAAACAAACCCTTCCCTTGATATTATGAATGAGTGTAATGCTGTGTATACCTATGAAGATGACTCAGAATATGTTCTTTTTTTTATTTACCAAAACATGACTGAGTTTACAATGCAGCTGGCTGTTAGCATTTACATTAGACACTAAATTCTGAAACAAGTTCATGTGCAACTCATTCACCTCCTCTACTATTCTCAAACAAAATGTAACTATCACGCAATGTCAAAACAAAGAAGGAACCTGGGTATTGCCTATTCTGAAACTGAAAGCCTGAGATATCAGCTCGAACTCTTCATGGAGTGGATCCGTCCCTCTAACCAAGGCTGAAAATGTGTTCCTTGATGTCTAGTGCCACCCATACAAAAGGAATCAAGATTTATTTTGGTTTCTTTGCTGCCAATCGAACCTACAGAAAAACGTCCAGGTCATGCTCCCTTATATTTACCAGAATGATGCCCAGCCCAAAATACTACCACGAATCTTAGCTACACGGATATAGAACGAGCCATGGTCCTTTTGACTAAGATGCAGCTCAAGAATATTCAAAACGACTCGTTCAAGGCTGAGGACGCATCAATAAACTCTTACCCTGTCGCTTCTCTAAAATTCAATGTGAAAGACGCCTATCTGAAACAATTTCTCATGTATCTCTGTAGAATATCTTCTGCCAACTCCCTTTCAGCTAGGGGCGATCTCACACACCTGAAACTGAAGAAATGAGGGTCTCAAAACCCTAAGCCAGTGTCTCGTGCCATTCCCGTGAGGAAACTTGGTCTTCAAAAGAAATTCCAAAAAGGTGCGAATGAACTCTCATGTTTCTCTTTTGTATTCATTTCCCTTCTAAAGAAATTCGATAAAGTGACTCATTTTGTTTCTTTTAATTTGCTCACATAAAATTTAAGTGACTTTCCCAAGTCCACTTCTTTTAAATATTCCCCCTTAGTCACTTTTATGACTTTATAAAGTCACTTAGCAAATCTAACTTAATTAATTATTTAATATCACCCTTGAGAGTATAGGTAATAAATAAACAATTAACTAAATGACTCCCTGTCTCCATCAGTTGCCTTCAGGAGTTAAAAGACAACGTGGCATCTGTGTGGCTAACAGAAAGGGGACATTACACTTTAGAATAGGGAATGTGACTGCAACTTGGCACCATTGTATGAATTATCTGATTGCTTTAAAAGACTATCATGCTTGAAACCGATTAGCTGTATTAAAACATGTGCTTTAAGAATGTGTCAAATTTGTTGTGGCAAACAATAGATCAATTTTCTGTACAGATTCGATGACTATCTTTATAAGAATTCGCCACACCTTTCTATTGTTGAGCTGAGTCGAATAAATATGGCTGAGAAGTGGCAAATAATGAACCTTGTTTTTAGCCTTGAGAAGCTGATTTTTGAGTATGAATAAAGGGTGAACCACGTCATTTGCTACACTTTTCCTTTTGCAACATTACGCTGCTCATATCTGCTGTAGTTTATCTTTGTGTATTTCTTAGTTTGCTGAGAGCTGTTGTGAGGGAGTTCTAGTGAGAATAATTGAGAGAGGTTGATTGCTAGTTGGCAAATAAGAGGAGGCCAAGCTAGGAAGTTCAAGAGTCGATTGGATTAAGCGAATAACAGGCATGGAGTTCTATTCTTTTCTATTTTATCTTTAAAATCTGAAGATTGTTTGCCTTGAATGTTATTTTGGAAAGGTACTAGTTTGCTTGAAATAGAGTAAAAAGTCTATTTGCTTATAAAAGAAGAAAGGTCTTGTTTGATGTGTTTTCCATACGAGTGTTTGTATTTACTCCATATTAAGGAGAGATTGGTTGATGTCATTAGTATTACATACTAGGAATGATGAATTGGAAATAGCTTGTTAAGTTATTTTATGCTAAAGTTGTTTTGTGGACCTTGAAAGCTATGAGTTATACCTAGGGTTAGGTTATCCATTGAAGGAGGGGTAATTTATGCATTTGCTTATGTTATTTGGTAGAGATGCCATTGTGATTTGGGAAAAAGGAATAGGTCAAATCGGAAGATAAGAACTAACTCTTGAAGGTTTACCTATGCGTAGATACAATGGTCTAAAGTAGAATGAGCTAGGGTAGTGTATGTGAATAGGATGACTGTCACTTGAAGTACTGAGTGAGAACACTTTGGCCAAAGTAGTGTGTTTGCCTTGGCTCCACTGTCAGTTCACCATGTTCCTTTTCATGCATGCTAGATCAGGATTGTAAGGTCTACAAGTTCTAGTTGTGTAGGACACAACACTAAGCTCATTAAGGCTAATCTTACGAGGTTTCTTCACCAATCTCTTCGTCGAAGGGTAGGGCCATCTATCCTATGATAGATATGTGAGAGACCGCATATGAGTCTGTGGTTGGCGGAAAAGCACTTGAGTGATGCTTCTCCTCCTCAGCTGGCAATCAAGTTCTGTAAAAGATTCCTGGACCATCTATACCTATTGCTTTGAAGCTGTGATGTACCGTGCTCACTGCTGATTTGATTTCACTTGGTTAAAGAACTATTTTTTGGTTTGTAATCTGCTTTTCTTGTTTTTTTGTGTTTTTGTGGTTTGATGCCAACGAAGTAATGATATTTTGACGAGTGTATGCATACAAAGAACTCATATAAAAGCTAAACTTTAAATATAAACCAAGGAGATACATAAATTGATAGTTAGAAGACTTTCTTTATACAATAGAAAGTGCATAATTCATATAACTCATACATTTCGGAAAAGACTCCATTTACAACCCTAGGTTAATTTGCAGCCAAAACAACACTGTGAACAGTGTTTGCTACAGTACCCGCGCCCAATAAAAAACATAGACAAACTTACTAGCAACTTTCCCCACCTGAAAATTTGTTGAAATAGCTTCTATTGAAGTAGGCGCCCACTTCGGAAGAGAAAGCAGCAACAAAAAGGAGACGTTTTCTTTGCTTGATGAAGATGAAACCCTTACTTCAAAGCGGCTGGCTGTAGGTGCATAATCAGCTCCCAAAATGTTCATAAATTCGTAGTAACACCTTCAAGATGACGAATGAAGACTTTAACAGCAACTTCCCTCCCGGTAGATGTCTTCAAACACTTGCAATCAACAAAATATGGCTCCAATGATGCATCCAAATTCTGATCAGCAAATTTAAGGTGGTCTTTCACACCGTCAAGAAGCTAAAATCCTAACTACAAGCCCCAAACCAGGCTTACCCACTGCAGAAATCAGGAAACCCTAGTTTCCCTCTCTCCCAACTCCACACTTCCAAACTTCAATCAGCATAACATATCCAAGCATAAGAGGGTCGAACTTCTCTTCTTGCTTTTATAATTTCTCATTGAAAACACTATTCATTAAAATGGCACTATTCACTTAAGTTGTTTCTTTTTTCACTTTATCAATGAATAGTAACTGAAAAATATAAAGTGACCCCTTTAAACAATAGACACATGGTCCCTAAGCCTGAGAAGGTGAAATAAATGGTGAAGACCATAATTTTAAGCTCCAATAACACGCCAAACGCGCAAATTCACCATGTCACTAGACTCCAGATATCAATATTGCAAATTCACGACCAAGTGCCCGTTCAAGTGACCCTTATTCAGAACCATTAGCCTACGAGGGTTGACATAATAGGCTAATCCAAAGACTCTGATGCTCGCGAAATAATGGGGACATTACAGAAGCTCGTTTGAGCTATGTATGTAATTGTTTACAATCTTGGAAATATTGTAAACAATGAATATTGTATTGAAATTGAAATCAATAAATGGAATTTGTTATGTCATTTATGTTCGTTCTTTCTCTCATTAGAAAATAATTTTTTTATTGCAATGGTTTGAAACATAGTTTATTTACTTGAAAGTGAAAACTTAGGAAATTTACTTGTGAGAACAATTGGCATGTTATAGTGATAATGCCCAATTGAAGAAACCCTAAATGAATTTAAATCACACAATTATGCTTCTTATTCAATGGTAGAGAACATGAACTCCATGTAGCTAACAATTAACCTGAAGAACAAATATCAATGAATGTAGTAGAGGCTTCCAAACAAGGTAAAATGGATTTAAATAAATGACAAAAAATACTTGTGAAACCCTAGCTAGATGAAAAATCATAGGTCAAAGTCAAAATTGGAAAGAAATGGTCAAAAGTCATTAGAGCCTGTAACTACACGAAATTTCAGTGTTTTTATTGTGATTTTTTCATGATTATGTGTGAAAATTTTGGTAAAAGAATGTTGGCCACAATTATTGAAAAAATCACAATTTTTTGGGGAAAAAATTCTGAAACCCCATGATTTGCAATTTCTATCATTAATTGCAACTTCTGAAACCCCATGATTTGCGATTTCTATCATTATTCAATAGTACATACCATTGTTTCTTATACTAGATGCCTGGAGTGCAAAATGAGGCCCTCCCAGTCCAAGAAATACAAAACAAGATGTCTATGAATGAACATCAATGGGGGTATTAGATGCTCTAGAACCATCTATATCAAATTCAGACACACAGCATGACTCCCTAATCTCACTGTCCAGTTTATGCAAAACCGAAGAATACAGAAAATTTCAAATGTTATATATTTATTTTCCATCCAATAATCAGTCTTACAACGAGAATAATCTTGTTTCAAACATGGAGTCATTGAGTTTATTAGTAGTTCACACAATCCCATGTCATACAATTTACCTTTTTATAGATGGCAATTGTAAAAAATACAGGGAGCCATTTGCAGAGACAAAGGGTCTTGGCAACTAAGAGTGGAGACATTTTGATCCTAGAAAACCATACTTTCAGTTGATACAACATCTTCCTGCAGATTGATACAACTTATTCCTGCAGATCGACCAGTCTGAATTTGTTTCTGAGAAGGCCAATGGGTATACGTATTTAATCATTTCTGTTATCCTTTTAAACCAATGCTATATATGTTTGGACTTTTATAAACAGAGTAGTGTCTCTCTGTGTATGCATGTCTGTACATATATTGTTATTTATATCTTTTGTGAAAAAAATGGATTCAAGAAATTTATGTGGTGAAATTTCCAAGAGGAATTTAACTATATCCTTTATTAATTGGTAGAGCAGGTCAAAGAAAGGCATTTTCATCTTTATCTACTTAGAATTTTTATGACACTTCACTTCTGTATTTTATTTTTTCAGGACATGCCAAGTGCAGGAGGAGTGATGCAAGTAAGTATCATCTAGGTTCTAGGTAGAGTTGAATCTGATAGCTGAGTTTCTGGAAACACTAACCTGAAACTCACTTAAATCTAAATGCAGTGTTTCTTTCAACTTTTTATTTCATACTATTGTTGTCTTTAAGGTCCAGTGCTGCTGTCATCTTTATATTGCATTCAAATATGTAATATTTACATACCATTCTTTTCTTTTGAACAAAATGTGACATTGTATGACAATTAACTTTGAATATTACACTTTTTGAATTGAAGACTATAGGAAGAGAGAAAAGAATGGAATTTGCAGCATCTTTTTCAACTTGCTACTCGTTCCGTCTGCTTTACAAAGCAGGCACCCAATATCCAATAATGGGCGCTCTAAGGTAAATGCATTTTTCATTCCAGTAAGGTATATGGTAACTGAATTGCTAAAGAAAACAATAAGAATTTGGGAATGTGTTTTTCGTTACAAGTATTAATTTTACATAGTGGAACCTGCTTCCCTATAACTGGTCTTCAGCTGGAAATGCCAAAATTTACATTAACTATTAATGTGTGATAACTGTTGTATATACTGCTATCATCTTCCTTAGCACACTGTAGTCACTAAGCTTGTCATAGTAGCAACCAAATATCTCATTACAATTGGCAATAGAATAAATTGAAAGCCATTTATCTCCACATTCATCAACAGTTCAAGTCTCTATAACCAAGAAAATTAACCTTAAGATTTCTATATGTTCTGAGCCTAAAGAGGACTTGAGCAATTTTGTCAAAAATCAATGGGAAGTTTTTCCATGGATACAATTGAGCATGCTAAGTTTTCTACAGATACAATTGATTGTGTTACTTGCACATCTTTCTTCTGCTTCCTACATTATGTGTTGTGGCTTATGGATGAAAATGAAGCATCTATTTTTGAAGGAACCTAAATGCCTGTTGAAGAAGTGTTGGCTAGTATAAATGCCAACACTTGCTTTACAGGTCCTTGTTACCACAAAAAACTAAGTCATCACCTTTAATAACATGCAAGATATAGGGGAAAATATCTACTAAATAATAGTTCCTTGCTTTAGAATCCATCCCAAATGTTGGAGTCATGCTCCTTTTGGATTTTCTAAACTTGATTTTTATGGGCTAGTTGTTATAATCCTGGACAAGCAGGAATTATAGCCATTATTTGAAATTTTGGTGTCCAGCTGTTTATCACTTACAAAGGATAAATTGGAGTCCATACAAACAACTCTGCCAAAGCTTGAGCTTTATGTCATGATATTCATCTTGCAGTCTTAAAATCACTGAGTTGTCCGTAAAAGGAACTCTAAAGTTATTATTGATATGCTTCAATACTTTGTATCCTTGGAGTGTTCTGCAATAATTTGTGTTAAACTACTGAAACTCTAATTAATTTTTGCATAAATGTGTGGTCTCAATGGGTTGGACTCTAAATATTGCAACCATTCTTCCCAAACTCTATGTTTACATTGCTCATGAAGAATAAAGATCTCTTCTCATCAATATATCATCCACGTGTAGGCATTTGATCATCCAACATATGTATTGAGACTAGATATGAATAAAATATCATTCAATCATATGTGTTTCTTGTGTACTTGATGTGATGAACTCTCTCTTATTTTTCTGCAATGATTTCCTAAACAACAATGTTTTTTGTACATGATTTTCTTCAAGGAGGTATAGTGCTCATATGATTTTTCCTCCTACATTTATGGCACCATTGCCTCAGTTTGAAATTTTGATTCCATTCGCCTGCATGATGGAAGTCTAGGGGAAAAACATAAAAATAGAAAATTTCTAAAACTAATGAAAAAAAAGTTTAGTTTGAATGAAGCCAACAGGAACAAGGAGAAAGAGTTAGCCAAGGACATGAGAGCAGTTTGGGAAATTGCCAAATCAGACTTTGCTCGGATAAAGTTCATAGACACACATAGTGCCTCTATGGAAATGGTCTACAATCTTGTGTAGAATGAGTGAGCATATGAACCTGTGAAAATTTAAGTTTTAAGTGACTGTTCAGTACTAACTCCTCTTGCCTCTAATGGGGTAGCATGAGCTATTTTGGTGAAAATTAAGTTGGGTTGTAATTCACGTATATGTCATATTTCATTCAAATGATCTGGTTTCTCTTATTCTGTGATGAGCCTAGCCAAAGTTGACTCAAAAACTCTTCTTTGTTCCCTTGAAATTTTGTCAACAATTCGAATGCAAACTCCCAGCTTGCTGGTTTATGTGATCAGACTGATATGTTCTTTGAAAGTTGATTATTGAATGCTTCCAATGCTTGAAATTTAATACTACCATGCATAAATTAACATCTAAAGGCATGCATAATCAGATTTAGACTCAGATTGAAACTATCATCTACAGCCAAAGACAATTACTTGATATGCAGCTCCAACTCCTTTATTTTATGATGCATAAACTCATTACAAGCTGATTACAAGCTTTGATAAATGTATCTATGACTGATTTATCATATCATTACTACTGAAAGAAATCTACAATACCAAGGTTGTCTTACATCCCATAGGGGACCGCAATTCTTAATTCTGGGTGATATTGGTAACAAAATCAACTTAAATACAATGCTTAGTTCAGATTCTAAGGTGTTTCACCAGTATAACAGCATACAGTTCTTACGCAGCCGTTTATAAATACTGATTTCCTATCTATGAACAATACTTGGACTGATTTGAAACATTTTCTGAGTACTAACAGCAATTAGAAAGGCATTTCTGAGCACTCCGGAATGTGATAACAGCAGCACAAAGTTTCAGACTGATCATGCACTTTTCTGTGATTAACTGGCAGCCAGAATACAAAGGTTTTCCAACTAGTAATACTCAGAAATACAAAGGTTTTCTGTGCATTGCATAAGAATTGATACAACAAGAAATAAGCATGTATTCTGATTACTCAAACCTGGTATAGAGATGCCCAGCAATATAGATGCCTAGGAAACAATAGATTAGTAGGAATAAACCCTCCAAACTTGAATGCCACTGTAGCGCGGTACTGTTCACGTGATACTGTAGCATGACACTGTTCACGTGCACTGTAGCAGCCAGCAATAAATATATTCCACAATGAATCTTCACTGCCTTTATAATTTGCAAATAAATTTGGCCCTTGGCCACAAATTGTGAGCACAAGTGAAAGGACCTAATTATTCTCTCCTCAATTTGCAACCCTTCAAGAGATCTTTCACTCCCTCAGTTATGCTATCAATAGGAAGTTCTTGTTTCCTATGATCAAAGAAGAAAACTGCGAAAGCCCTAGGCTCCACAATAAAAATCAACCAAAATAATATTCATCAACTAGATAATGAGAATGAGCTCTTGCCTCTCTTTTTATTCTTTCCTTAAGAGAGCTCAAACACCTTCCTGGCCAATGTGGGATAAAAGATTTATTCCCACATTAAATTATTCACTTAACGCACTTTATTATTATAAAGTGACTTTATTATTATAAAGTTACTTTATAACTTTATAATAATATTAAAATATTAAATAAATCACTTAAGTCACTTAAACTTTAATATCTCTTGATGTACTTGTCTAATTGCTAAGCCGTCTGAGCCAGGGGTAGACTCTCCCTGTTCTCCATGTGATTGGATGCCTGTCTAAAAATAGAAACCCTGAATAGTGACTTACTATAAATAGTAAGTATGTGAAACTGAGTCTAGAAACAGCTGCAAAGGCCCAATCAAGGTCGACACTGCCAATATATTTTCCTCAGGTGTCTTTCTATTAATAGGAACCCTGACTCTCCCAAAATAGTAACTTACTATAAATAGTAAGTGTGCCAATCTGAGTCAAATAACCTGCGCAAAGGCCAAACCCTGAATCCAGCTGAAGAGTAATGTCTCTAAATCATTGATAACTGCCACAGAAGACCCTCTATCCATAACTGTTAGCCTACGAGGGTCAAATGATAGGCTAATCCTTACAAACTCTGATGCTCGCAAAATGGGGACATTACATATTCATATGATCCCAAGAATATAACAAGGTAATTAATATCCCATTTTTAAGCAACTGAGGGGGTTGAATCATTTGATTATGAATTGTGTCCGTATGCCTATTAAAATAGTATCGGCTTTACATTATGCATCACAATAGAGATATAACAAACACAATGTAGCTGTAAATCATTTTAAACAGTTAAGCACTCTTTCCTTTCTATCCATAAAGGAAAGAATGAATGATTTTATACGTAAACAAGGTAATGAGTGAATTGAAAAATTAGTAAGGCTAAGAAAGGTTGAACTAGTTAATATAGAACTAAAAACTGCAAACAATATGTTGGCGTAACAACTAGCACCTCTGGAGTAAGAGTTGGTACGGACAGCTATGCACACTACGCAATGATTGCTCTTCAAATTAGGAGGGGAAGCTCCCTCGTTGTGCTTGACAAAAATGCTTTGAAAAGGAAAGTAAACTAAACTATATCTTGTCTTTTTGTTTCAGCTGTAGAGGTACAAGGCTTTCTCAAAAACTATATACGTTGCAGCTGAGTATTTTCTGGTTTCGCAGATTACTAACTACAACTAGGCTTAATTACTTAAAATCTATCTAGTTTCCTCAAGAAAAACAGAGCATGAGGAAATGGAGCAAGGATGACTATTTGACGATAAACAAGTATAGATTCTCAACTTGAAGGCAAGGTGGCACATCTATCAGCTCAATCTAAACAAGTTTATTGGAAACAACAATATACGATAAACTGAATACAGATTCTTAACTTGAAGGCAAGGTGGCACATCTATTAGCTCAATCTAAACAAGTTTATTGGAAACAACAATATACGATAAACTGAATACAAATTCTCAACTTGAAGGTAAGGTGGCACAACTATTAGCTCAATCTGAATAAGTTTATTATTCACACACATCACACGATAACCAAGTACAGATTCTCAACTTGAAGGCAAGGTGGCGCATCTATCAGCTCAATCTGGACGAGTTTATTGAACACAAAACATATTTTATCTAACTAAGGAAAGAATTCACCATTATAATTGTATGAAACCCTATGTGGCATAACAATTCATCATAATATTAAAAATGCATGAACAGATACATAACGAGTAATATTGAGGGCAAGGTAAGCACAACATATATTTCTCTCTTGTGCAAAAGTTCTGTACAAATGAGCAAAAGCTCTTATTTATAGACATCAAAGGTGTAGGGAACACTAAAATCACCTTGAATCAACTACAGTCTTGCAATGCATGCAAGATTTATTGCTAAACCCTAATAAAGCAAACTATACAGTTAACTAGAAACTACCATCAGTTAACCGAAACATCTAATCTAAAAATGGACAATTGTGTAAGCATGCACGTCCTTATTGAAAGCATGTTAACTGGAACACTACCATCAGTTAACGTAAACCCTAAATAAAACTCCAAGTAAATAAAGCTGATCTCAGAATAGATATGCGTGAGATAAGACAGCGAGTTAACTTGAGAAGGTAACACCAAGTTTAACTCCTGTGTGTAATCTCTATTCTGAGAGGTGGGAACTGAAGTCTACTGATCGTGATCTCGAGCAACCAATCCCTCAACGAGATTGTTAACTGCATCACTATCTGGAGCTCTGATACTCTGTCAAAGAATGCTATGCCTGCACAACATGTCCTCACCAGTTGTGATCTGGGACTGAAGTTCACCCCTACTCCTTGTTGCTTCATCGAACAACGCCGACATGACTGTAAGCTGATTAATCTTACAACCAATGGTCTCCCCACTGAAAATAGTATGAATGAGTGCTATGAGTTTTGATTGAACATCAGTAAGCTCAACGTATGTACCACCCTCAATCTGATATCGACACGGTAAGCGAGATACTAAGGTCCTCACAAACCGGAGTGCACTAGTGACGCGCTTTCTACTCTTAGCCAACTTTGACGCCATAGTCTCCTCTATCTTTGCTTTGAAAACCAACTTTGTTTTCCAAGAGTAGATAGCTTCTCTATCCTCTGCATCTGTGACTGATTCATATGCCATACTCAGGTGAGCGATCATAATCTCGTCCCGGGGTCTGTTAATTGCCATGTCTTGCTCCTCATCCTGAAGACGAAGACGAAGCTCTTGTGCATTGTACCGCGACTGATATAACTCTGTAAGCATAGCATGGCCTCTAGCAACGAACTCCTCTTCCCACTCATCCAAACGCTTGCCATATGCAACCAAATGATTAAGTTGACCTTGTTTAGTTGGAGGCTCAAGCATCGGCAGGAGTGTGGCAATGACATCTGACCTGTGTACAAGGCTAGAAATGTATTGACGAAGCTGTCTGATTTCAGCCTTGAGGGCTGCCTTATCTTCTCCGTCCTTCAGCATTCTATCTCTGGCGCTATTTGTAGCAACTTGTAGGAGATCAACTTGAGTCTGGCGTGTGCTACGACCAAGGTTGACTGTGATAACCTCAAAGTCCTGAGATTCAAACTCGTCCAAGCTCTTTCCCTGTGGAGGTATAGCAGTTTCAACGACGATCTCCATGTTGGTATTCCTCTCCACGTGGACCATGTTCTTGATCCTCTTGTCTGGCGCATCCTGGTAAACTTGATCAAAATTTGAATGATTAAGGACATAGGATGGCTGCCTCCTCTTCCTTCCCAGTTGAGACTCAATCCAAGATTGATCTCGACTAATGCTACTGGAAGGGTCTGTACTAACGACAGGAGGCTGTGATGAGAGTGAATATGTAGAAAAACTACTGCGAGATGGGGAGTCTAAATCCAATTCGATGTGAATTGGGACTGGTGACTGCTCCGGAACTAGTGTAGGATCTTGAGGCTGAACCTCAGGGATTGGCAGACTCTGAACTAGCCTCTGAACTGGCTCTGTGATAGGCTGTCTGTCAGGCTCCGTGTGTGTATCAGTGGCAAGTGCCCTTCCTTTTGAATTGTTTGGTGCTTGAACTTTCTTAGGAGGGTTAGTCCTCTTCTGTTTTGGTTTTGACGAGGAAGGTAATGAAGGATTCACCACTGGCGGCTCTGCTCTAGGCATACTTACCCTCCTGGTCTTCTTGTTGTCGAGGTAAAGTATATTGTTTTGAATAACTCTACTTGACCTCTCCTTTACTGTTGTGTACTCCTTAGCGAACCAATCAACTGCTGGCAGTGGCTGTGTGTCAACCTGCTCTCTGAAAAACTGAGGAAGAACTTCTCCCTCATCATTTGATAAACCTCCCACATCTTCTGACAAGAAAACAAAAATCTATGAGAGAGAAGCGGCCATAGTTGCGTCTGCGAACCTCGAAGTCATCTGCGCAATTTGCCCAATAATCCTCCATGGAAGGCTCATGATACGCGCGTCCAGCAAGGCGAGTTGTGCAATGACCCCAAAGATCATAGGCACGTGCCTCAACAAGATACTTGAGATGATATTTCTCGAGTTCCTGTCTTGCAACTTTGGCATCAATGCCGTCTTGCACCAATACATTCCAAACTGAAAAGGAAAGTTGGCAGCTGGTCTATGCTTGCGGCGTAAAAGACGATGAACATCATGCAACTGCCTTAGGAACTCCATAAAAACTGTCTTATCCGAAGGATAACGTGGAAGCATAGCTGGATTTCCTATAAATCCATATACTCGGATGTAGGTGTATGTCGGGAACTGAATAAACCAATCCACCCAACCATCCATCGTTGTTCTAGCAACTGCCGAGATACGAATGTGCAACTCCCGGTCCAAATTTCTCACTGTATAAGTCAAGAAACCCTCGTGAACATGCTTGAAATGACATTCAGCCTTAGTGAACTCAAGCTGATCATAATAGTGATAGACTTTCTGAACACTGAGAATGCCCACGGTGTTTAATCCTCGAAACTAACCTTGATAAGCAATCAAGTACACGAGATAAGAACACATGTGAAACTCATGAGCAACTAGGAACCGGTGATCTGCTTGTGGATAACATCGCTAATGAAGGATGCCCAGTCATAATGCTCCTGCCCAGATATGATGTGACCAATAATGTAATACATCCAAGGCTGGAAAACATTTGCATGTAATTGACCTGAGACACGATTCAAGAGTGTAATTAGAATCGAGTACTCATCCTTGTACTGACCACAACCCACATTGTTTGGCAATCTATTCTTCGCCTGCTTTAAACCATCTTTCTGCCATTTTACTTTGGCACTTGTCCACATCAGCATTGAATACCTGCTTGCACTGCTCCATAGAAATAACTAGACTATTCGGGTGCTGAGGTATACCAAAACTTCTTTCGATGTCCAAAGCTTTGAGATTGCAAATAACTCGTCCATCTACTAATACTATCTCACGAGTAGTAGAATTGTAATGCTTGACACAAGACATTACAAACTCAATACAATGAATGGAGATAGGTATGGAAGTGGCCTCCAATAACCCGGATTGCTGAATGTTTTGAATAATCGAACCTCTGATCTTGACTGGATCTAGAACTGCTTCTGGCAGCACCTTGTGAAGATTCGTCTCAACTGTCCCGATGAAGTCGTGAGTAAGGACTATTTTGGTCCTATATTCAAGCTGAGTGTACTGCATTCTGAAAAACTCGCTTGTTGACTGTGAACTTGACTATGTTCTGACAAGATTTCTGGAGAGCTAAAAATATCCTGCTGAGGCTAAAAATAGCCTTTTGAAGAGTTATTTTCGGCGAAAAATTTGAGATATGGGTTTTGTCCAGAAAAAGATTCTAAGACAACCCAGAACGTCAGAAATGCGAAAATCTAACTTCTACTCGACCATGCAAAGAGATTTCAGTTGAGAAAATTAGAAACTCAAGAATGAATGCTCTAGAGTTAAAAATTCCTGACTAGAGTAGCACTGATGTCAGGAAGCCCTCATCAGCAAACTCTACTATCTCAGAGGTCATCTTGAAGGGTGCCCCTGAGCTACAGGGGCGCAATTACACCATTTGAGGAAGCTTTGTGATGTGAACTATCATCGTAAGCTCATCTTTTGACGCTGACTGTCGGAGTTCTGGAACTCGGATGACTGCATTTGATAGCTCGTCGGACAGGCAGACTAGTCGTGAAGAGATCGAATACATCAACCATTAGGAAAACCAAGATTTAACCCCCCTTTAAGAGGTGTGCCTTTGAGCTACAGGGGCGCAAAAGCTTGAAAAAGACAGGCTTCTGCAAACTGCAACTTTAGAATCTTCAACTTCTGTTGCCAGTTATTGGAGTTACGAGTCTCGAATAGCCTTGCAGGATAGCTCGACGGATAGGAAGACTAATTTTGAGGAGATTGATTGTATGCTTGGGCATTTACCACAAAATTAAGGTCTTGAAAAAGAAGGGTGCCCCTGGGCTACAGGGGCACAATTCTGCTTTTCCTCGAGAAATCCTCAAAACTTGACCATTGAAATCATCATTTTAGCCATTGAAATGACCATACAAAAGTATAAGTGTTGCCGTGAAATGCTCCTCCATTGTGAAATGTTTCATTCTGAGTCTCAAACTCAGGTTCTAACCAATGGAACTGCCTTTGACTGGCAAAACATTAACAAAACTCCATGCTTGATATTGCCCAAAAATTGTATTTGACATCATTTTAGCGAGGTTTAGACTATTTTAAGCAAAATGCCTTGATGAAGCAAAAAATTTGGTTTGGGTACAACATTAGGCTCCGTCTGGTGACCATGTCGGATAACTACGACATAGGAGAACCTAAGAATCTTAGTGTTACGTAGACCAGTGACTTTATGATTGGGCATTAGAGTCAGGACTTTTCCCTAATCACCTAAAAACATTGGAGTTTCCTAAAAACCTAACCTAGAAATCACCTAAAACAAGACTACCAAAATCACCTAAAACATGACAAAACATCACGAAACGGGGAAACACAAAACATAACGATAAAGCATAAAAAGTACTTACGAAATTTTTAGAATATTACTCCTCCCCTGAAGGGTTGAAGTGCTTAAGATACTGCTCGCTATAAGGAAGCGGGAAGAGCCTTCCATCCTGATGTGAGAGAATATAAGTGTTTTCTCTTGTGAATTCATGGATCTGGAAGGGCCCTAACCATAAGGAATCAAATTTTATGCATTCCTTTTGGCTCATGCCTTTTGTCCCACAAGAGGACTTGATCTCCAATTTCAAAGTCTCTGTGACGAGCCTTCTTATCAAAAATCTTCTTCACTCTTTCCTGGTGTTGAGTGATTTTATCAACAACCTCTGTCCTCTCTTCTTGAAGTTTCATCTGGGGCAACATCCATTTCTGAATAGGATCATTGAATTCTTCATCCTCCATTGCAGATGCCAGCTGTAAAGCGGACAACTCCAAGGTAATGGGCAGAACAACTTCTTCACCATACAAGAGTATGAAAGGCGGGGTGCCAATAGCTCTTTTTGGAGTTATACGATCAGCCCAAAGAGCGTCATATAACTTTGTATGCCAAGTTCGTTGACTTGACTCAAGTAACTTGCGTATAATTGTGACAATGTTCTTATTGGATGATTCGGCCTGTCCATTACCCTGAGGATAATAATCTGACGAATGTGACAACATGATGCCATGATCAAAACAAAAATTGAAAATCTCTTCTGACGAGAAGCATGTTGCATTATCAGCCACAACTTTATGAGGAACTCTGAAGCGAGAAATGATGTTTTGTTTTAAAAAGCTGCAAACCACTTTGGACGTAGCTCGTTTAGTAGGAACCGCCTCAACCCATTTTGTAAAATAATCCGTTGCTGTGAGGACATAAACATGCCCCTTGCTGGAATTGGGATTGATAGGACCTATGAAATCAATACCCCATTGCTGAAATGGAGCATCAATGATCACTGGCCTAAGTGGGAGAGATGCGAATTTGACTTTACCAGCAAACTGCTGACATAACTGACATTTGTGAACCCATTCATATGCGTTACGGAACATAGTAGGCCAATAGTACTGTGCCCGCAAGATATTGAATGCAGTGACCCTCGATGAAAAGTGCCCTCCGCATGCCTGACTGTGAAACGCATCCAACAACTTTTGTTGTTGGTCTCTACTGACGCATAGAAGAAAAGTTCCGTCAAGGCCACGCTTGTATAGAACGTTGTTAACAAGCATGAAATTCTGCGCTTTCAATTTTAGTGTTCTTTTTTGCTGTTTGTCCATGTGACGTGGACATTCACCATATGCTGAATAATACCATAAAGGTGTGTACCATTCTTCTGCAGAATCAACAAGTAGGACCAAAGGAAGGTCCTCTTCAATTTCTTTTTCTGAACCAATTCCACCATTGCTCTGGAATTTATGATCTCCGTCTTCCGCCAATAATCGGAAAAGACCTTGCCTGCGAACAAGCTTGGTTGGTTTAATCTCCAGATCATATTCTTGAACCTTCGCAATCTAGTTCCCTCTTTTTGTGCCCATCTCCTGTTGAGTAAGCAAACTTTTGACCGCTGGATCGGTGACATACACCGTTGTATGTGCATTCAAGAGATAAAATCTAAAATTCTTGACAGCTCTGACGACAGCATAAGCATTCTTCTCGATCTGAGAATAACGCATCTCAGCGTCTTTGAAATTAGCACTCATAAAAGCAATAGGAGATTCTCCCTCCTTGCTGAGCTTCTGTGTCAGTATGGCAGACAGTGAGTGTTCTGACGCATAACAGTAAAGGATAAAATCCTTCTGAAAGTCAAGCCGAACCAACACTGGTGCATTAGCAATAGCTTCTTTGATTTTAGTAAAGGCCTGTTTTCCTTCATTCGTCCACACAAAAGTAGACGTCGTCTTCATCATTGCTGAGATCTCCTTCGTCAGCTCTGAAAAATCAGGTACGAACCTTCAGATAAAGTTAACTTTACCGAAAAAGGAGTGCACCTGCGTTTTGCTTGTAGGGAGAGACAGGTTTTTGATTGAATCCACCCGATTTGGATCTATTCTAGTACCTTCTTTGGAAACGACATGGCCAAGTAACTTGCCCTTCGTCACCGCAAAGATTGTCTTCTTCGGATTCAAAGATATTTTGTGATACCTGCATCTCTCGAACACTTCCACAAGATGTGAAAAGTGATGACTCCGTTTATCTGAAAAAACGGTTAAGTCATCAAGATAGACGACTATGATCTTATTCATAAGATCCCCAAACGCTAAATCCATGGCTCTGTAATGAACCGGACCAATTTTTTTTTTGATTTTTCACAAATGATTACAATGCAACACGCACCCGTTAAGGTTAGCATAAACCAAAACGATGCGGAAAGTAACTCTAACCAGAATGTACACCAGGATCGCGATGTGGGCAAGGTGTGAGCATTGGTCAGAGGATCTCAGAGGAAAATGCTGAACAAGAACTCTAACCAAGAGATGCGCCGGTGAACGACGAGCATTCGGTCAGAGGATCCCTATCTAATGCAATACTGAAAATTAGCTCAACACCAAGTATGTGCTACTCGATCCGTGATGGATAAGAGGCGACCATATGGCGGAGACTTAGGAAATTACAATGCAAGAAAGTAATAGGCGGCAAGCCAGCCTCTTCCACTTATTCAGTGGGCAGTACAAACATGAGAAAATTACAGGAAATGATAAAAGATGCTGACAGTACTACTGTACAGCTTACAATATCAGAAGGTTCATCTGTTAAGCACCATGTAAGAGAGTCTTCAACATTACATCAATGTAGAACAATAACTTCAAGTCTCCTCAATGACTTTCCTTCCAAACAACTCAGATAATAAATTCTAAGCTCGCTGTTATGACAATGTAAGAACTGAATTCTGTTATCAGCAACACAATAATACCAAAATATGCCCACAAAACTCACACCACTCACTCGAAATGCATGGAAATGGATGCAAATGATTCCTAAGATGAAGGCGCCCAAGTTCAAGATACAAAACAACCTCAAAAAACTGTCATTTATTTTCTGCTCAATTCCCAAGGTAAGTACAGAGGTACGGCCCCTAGACAAGGGCGATTTTCTTCCCAAAAATTCAGCACTTAATTAAAAATTATGAAACTTAACAATGATTGGCGCCCTACCAAGACCAATGAGAATATGCAATACCCACAATGCAATCTTTTTGTATTTTTGAATTATAAGCAAAAACTGCCTACAGCTATGTAATAACAGCAACTTGAAAACATGACAAAATGCTTGAATAACATCACCAAAATGCAATAGAACTCATCTACAATGCAAACTACCAATTACAAGCTAACCTCTAAACTAGTTGCTATCTTTCAAGCAAGAAGATGAGCCAAAGCTAGGAGGTGTGCTTTCCTCGAAGCGAGTGCCTGAAGTCAATCCAGCAGCATAACGGTGTAGTAGACAAAAGATCCCAAATGAAGAGCTGAGGCTTGATTAAATAGACGAGAGAGAAACATCTAGAAGCTTCCAGAGGTCGCCCAAACCCCAATTTCAAATTCACCTTTTCCCTCCAAAAGATGGCGTCCTTTTTCATCAATGAAATGTTTCACTTTTTAAAATAAAATCAATCTCTCAAAAAGGCGTCCCTTTTCTTAGTCTCAATATTTGACATTAAAATTATAATTTATCTCCTTATGACGCCTTGACCCTCAAAAGTCCCCTTTTAAAAAACAACTTAAAGTTGTACTGCTAGGCAAGGGGGTATAATATTAAAATAATAATATTATAATGAAAATACTTATCTCTCCAAGAAAAAATGCGCCCAAGGCCAAGAACTGAAGTGCCAGCTGAAACAACTGAAGAAGACGTCCAACTGAACTGAACCCAAACTGCCCACTGCCAAAAATAGAATTTACTAAAAATAGTAAATTCGCGAAGTTGCCCGGAATGCCAAACTGAACATACCACTGCGAAGCTCTCTGAAAACCCAGAAAGAATCCGCAATCAGAATACCAAACTCCCAACAAGAACCCCCCAAAACTAGGAAACCCTAATTTTACCATCCGCGTAGCCTACGGGTCTCCGGAATAGGCCAACGGTCAACTAAAACGATCACCGCTGAGAAGGGGACATTACAGGCTCTTTGAAAAGTAGCACCGGCGTTGAGAAGGCCGAAAGACATCCTTTCATAAGAAAATGTTCCCTACGGCGTGGTGAAAGCTGTCTTGATTTGATCCTCCTCAGCCACTGCAATTTGATTATAGCTAGAAAAACCATCAAGAAGTGATAGCATCTCTGATCCAGTAACTATCTGCAATGTATGCTCCATGATAGGTAAGGGATAGTTGTCCTTTAAGGACGATTGATTCAAGTTCTTGAAATCAACGCAAATTCTGATTTCTCCGTTTTTCTTGCACACAGGAACAGTAGGAAATATTATCCTCGAGTCCACCATCTTTTGAATTTCCGCGTAGATAGTACTCTGAATTCGCGGATTATAATGTCTTTGTTTTTGCCTGAAAGGCTTGACCTCAGACTTCAGTGGAATTGTGTGAGACAATTCAACGGGTGTGAAGACCTTTAAATGTTCGTATGACCAGGCGAAAACATCCTTGTATTGCTTGAACAAGGCGATAAACCTCTCAGTCTCCTCAGGAGTACAACATTTGCCCAAATTCACAAACTGAGGCTTGTCTTCAGTACCTATGTTGACTTGATTATATTCTGATGAAGTATTTACCCCTGACCTTTTCTGATCTTGGATGTAACGATCATGCCTGTCAAAAATATCCTCTAAGGATACAAAACCTTTAGGAATCTGATTTCCTTTCAACTGTATGATTCCAGATTCTATAACCTCAGAGTCTTCAACAATTGACTCTCTGTGAGAAGTTGAACTCTCTTCAAAGAACAATTCTTTGTAGTTGTCTCCCATGACGAGAAATTCTTTGATATCTTCGTCGTCACTGAAGACTTGCCAGTTGTCTGAATTATCAGGAACAACTTGTCTGTAGATTAATTCAATAGCAAATGAGTTCTGACGAAAGTCAGAGTTAGGCATAAAAAGAGCGGTTGAAACAGCAAGTGCATCAGCTTTGCTATTGTTCATTCTCGGAATATATTTGATGTTAAATGCATCAAACCAATTGATTGCATTCCACACCCTCTGCCTGTAAGTTTTGGAGACGATTCTTTCTTACGTGAAATCGCTCTCTGACTTGCTTAATGATCAGCTCTGCATCTCCTTCAACTTGAAGTAGCTTGATCCCCATATCTTTTGCGTTTTTGAAACCTAATAAAAGCGCCTCATATTCTGCAGTATTATTGGTGCAATCGAATTGCAACCTATATGCAAAAGGATATAAACGACCATCGGGAGAGATAATCACTACTCCCGCTCCGGAGCCTGAAGTCGAACAACTGCCATCAAACTGCATCGTCCACGTCTTCGATTCTTCATTTGACAATTCTATGGAAAGTGCAAAATTCTGACAATCTTCCATCACTTTTGACACCATAGCATATGTGCCTGGACCCGTGTCTTGATACAACACTTGAGTGTGTGGGTCCTGGGACTTCACCATCGTAAACTTTGATTTTGTTTCCGGCTCCAGCTTGAAAGTGCCTTTCTTCAATGGGATTGTTGCAAACGACCAATCCATTTGTATTTCTCCTCCAAGGTCTTTGCAGAAACTTCTACTAAGTAACATCCCGTAACTGGTAGGAATATCAACCACTAGGATAGTTATCATGATCTTTTTCTCTGGACATGACGCTAGCCTTACTTGCGCATCTTGAGTTGACCGACTAACGGCACCGACTTGGACTCAAGTGAACTTGGGTGCTCCCAGCCAAGAAGGGCGCCCAAGCTTTTGAAGGTTTAAAACTCACTGTTTGATGAAGTCTCTTCCAGAAGACCCCTCTTAATATTTCCTCAGCTTCGCAACGAGCATAATCATTAGTCAATCCGATGCCCGGATCACTAGATTCGACAAGATCATCTGTAGAAGAGCTAATGAAGAAATTGAAGATCATGAAAATTGGCGAACTTTGGACAAAATGGGCGCCCTTGGAAGGGAAAGGCTCCCATGAATTCGAAGGTCGAAATGAAGTTTTTAGCTAGAGACGCCTCCAGAACAATCTTTTCATAACAAGTCATGCTCCGCGATGAATCATTCAGCTCGCTCATCAGATTAGTCTGCAAGCCGGAAATCGAAGGCGAAGTAGGGGGCCAAAATGGTGAAAAGTTGAAAATATAAAAAAAATGACTAACACTGCTTGAAGTGGGCGCCCCTAGCCAAGAAGGGCGCCCAATTTCTCATGCCTTTGTAAAATTTTCGAAATTTTCAAAGTTTCAAAATTGCAAAGAGGTAGAAGGCGTCCAAGTTCAATGATTAGAGAATTTTAGGGTTTTGAAAATAAAAGCAAAAGAAAGCAAACCTAATTCAAGCCCTAAGTCTATTTAACACCTCTCTTCAATGTAATTTTTATTATTTTTGAAGGTAGCATTCATAGGAGAAAATTGGAGCAGCAAGTTTGAAGAAATTTTTCAAGATTCAAGAGCTCAGTTTGCTGGTTATTCATCAAATTTTTCAGATTAGTAACATAAACCCTTGCTTTTTCAAGCTTTTTCATCCAAAAGATCAAAATTTTCAAAGAGAAAGCCAAGGTTTTCAGTTTTCAGCCATCTGGGTCTTATCACCTTATTCTTCTGAAGAAATTTTCAAGAACTTTATCAAGTTGCAGCAGCTGCTTTTTATTTGCACGTCGGTGAAATCCTTAGTACATTCAGTTTTCAATTATCTGGGTCCTCTAAAATTAGTCTTCTGAAGAAAATCGATATCACAACTTTTTTCAAGAAAATTCCAAATCCTAGGGTTGACTGCTTTTTCGATCAGTCATCAGGGTTTTGCGAATCTAATCAACTGGGTCCATTTCTAATCATATTCTGAACAAAACCCAGATGCTAGCTTTTTTCGTGAAAAATTGAAGAAATTAGGGTTTGCTGCTTTTTCAGTATAAATCAAAATATTCGCAAACAGACAATCTGGGTTGTCTTGCAATGAGATTCTGAGCAAAACCCATATCTCAGAAAAATTTCAAAAAGTTTGTCCATTAGACGATAAATCAGCATTCTAAAAATAGTAAGTTGCTCAAAACTTGTCTGAACATAGGCGAGTTTATAGTCATTCTTCAAGGTTTCCGAAATGGAGTACACTCCCAATGTTTTCAAAACTGAATCAACTCTCTATCATGATTACATCAAAACAACTGAGACAAACTTGCATCATATTAAGCCGGTGTTTGATTTACATGCTTTGGAGAGCGCAGGCAACACTTCAATCAGAAACTTGGGACACTCTGGACTCCTCGCAGCAGCATCTATTCCTATATCAGTTCAGAGTCTTGAGTTTGTAATTCCTTGCATCAAGCATTACAACCCGGCTACAAGGGAGATCCAATCAGTTGATGGTAGATTGATTTGCAATTTGAACCCTGATATGATCGAGAAGTGTTTTTCCATTCCCTCTTGGCCTAAAAGTGTCACTATCTCAAAGGGTGAATGTGAAAGGATATGGGAAATGCACAAAGACAAATATAGTAAGAAGATTGTACAAAGGTGGATGAAGGAGAAGCATAAGACGCTGCCTAAGAACGTCGGGTGAGGAGAATTCAAAGATGAGATTGCTATCATTATCACCTTGCTCAACAGGGTAACTAGCTTAGAAGATGCCACCAAGTTTCAGCCTTGGATGTTTTACGCCATACCCCACATCACGAAGAAAACCGAATTCTATTATTGGCCCACCTTGATCAGTGACAACCTACATCAGCAAATAACAAAATACTTCCAATTTCATGAGTTCCATATGGTTTCTTACCTGGTCTACCTGGTGGCCTATCAGGGTCAATTAAGAGGGTTGAACACCGAGGGATCATTGAGCATACAACATATATACAACTACTATCCCCAGTTGGAATTCACGAAGTCACTGCATCACTACAAGAGAGTGAACGAGGCATTTCTGATGTACACAGTGTGGGACCTGAACAATGAATTGCACGTCCGTATCTCTTCAGTTGCTAGGGAAGCAATGGCGGAGTGGGCAGATTGGTTCATACAATTTCCTACTTTCACCTATTTCAGGGTCTATGGTTATTCAGGTGCCCCACTCATGCTACCAAGGTATCCGTCAGACGAGGTCGTCTTCATGGAGTTCTTAAGGCAGGGCCGCGATGTCCACACAGTCTTGAAGAATAGAAAGAAACCCTCCCTCCATTTTCCATTAGGGCTAGGAATCTATATGGAGGACTGCCGCAGATGCAAAGACAATGGGAGAAGAGTTAGACAAACTCGGCCTTAAGCCTTACAACGAGAGACAGTCATTTGATCCTCATGGTGTTTACGTTGGCCGACTTGAGAAGAACTATGCTCATATATCCGCCCTTGAATATTTTTGGGCTAATTGTATAGATGAGTTCGAGGTGCGGAGGTGTAACTACAACAGGCTCACTCTTCACCAAATGAAAGACTGCTAAAATGTAGATATAGAAGGGTTATCAGATGATGACGAGGATGTGCTTCTCTCGATGTATGCTCAGAAGCGAATTGAAGATCAGCCCCTTCTTCAAGTCAACTGGGCTAATAAAGAGTCCCTCTCAGTTGAAGACAGGACAAGACAAGTCCTTGAACATAGCAAGGTTTTCCTAATCCTTAAGAGGAAAAACTCCATTCCAGTAGCAGAGCCACCAAGGACAATTCCCTCTTCTTCCAGAGCACAGTTAAAAGGGAAGGGTAAAAGTCAGTCTCAAGAAGGCGTCAAAGGTAGTAGATCAAATAAAAATGTAAGAAGAGGGTTAGACTTCTCAGGCATAGTCATATAGGAGCAACCTACAGTTGTAATAGAAGCTCCTCCTGACGAGCCCGTACCTCAGAAAGAAGCAGAGGAGCCGCGTTTAACACGTCTTTGTAACTTTGACAAAGCCTTCACCGATTCACATCGACCTTGATATTGAAGATGATGAGGAAATTGCAATTGTACCTCCTAAGGAAGTTAGTAAAGATACTACCGTATCTTGGCTTGAGAGCTCCTTGGGAAGGGTGAGAAGAAGACCTTCATATCAGTTAAATTTTGATGATCTTGATAACATCTATTAGGAACCTCCTAAGAAGAAGGCAAAGAAACAAGTTCACTTTTATAGGAATCCTGATAGCGAGATAATCATGGAGATTGCATTACCCTCAGAGGATAAGAACAGGGATGAGGTGAATATGGATGACGTCGTGATGGTCAGGGCTAATCTTGGTAGAAATACCAGACATGCGGATGTGAGTCTATTGTAGAAACCCTTGTTTCCTCTTATTCTGAAAACTGACTGCTTTGATTGTTTTTTTCTTGTTTTTGCGTTTTTGAAAGAAAATGCTGAATAAATTTATATAAAATAATGCAACACCGGAAATGATAGAATCTATTGAAAATGCTGATGCCAGTCTATTTATTAATCTTCTGGAATGATTACAAATAAGATTCGATAACATGCAACTAAAAAGGCAACGGTATTTTGATGAAAACCTGATTATTGCAGCAAGCTGAAAGAAAACTCTGTGAACGTTCTGTGATAGCTTCTGAATGAAGGTATCGCTCTGAATGCAATAGATCAGCTGATATTTCACAGCCTCTGAACTGCAACACTGAAGATGGCTCGTTCTCCAATGCCTGTAGACAACTGAAACCCTCGGCTTCGTTCTCCGGAAGAAGACTTGATCAAAAATCAATTCCATAACATAATGAGCTCAAAACCCAATGAAACCCTTATATCTCCTCAAGAGTTCGAATTTTCTCAATTAGGTTTCATTTAAATAAATTCGAACTTTTTTTTTTAATTTTTCAATAGTTTTCGAAAGCACTTTTAATTATAAAATATAATTAAAAGTGGCCCCTTCAATGATGGCGACCCCTTCAACAAAAATCACTTAAGTTATAATAAAATATTATAACTTTATATTATAAACTCCAATTAATTAATATTTAATTAATTCAATTAAATATTAATATCTCTCATTATTCATCTGATGCACGAGCCGTCTGAAGTTGTCGACTGAGGAAGTGATTCTGAACGCTATCAATCCGTACTGCTAAAAATAGCAGGGGTTCCACGCTGAGTGCTGAATACTGCTAAAAATAGCAACTCAGGCTAGAAGTGTCCGAACGAGCCCGAATGAAAGCCAACTGATTAAGTACTGACAAATCTGAAACTGAGCCAAGCTCCATCAAGAGACCCTCTAACCATGCATATTAGCCTACGAGGGCTAAGAATAGGCTAAATCCACCGAACTCTGATGCTCGCAAAAATGGGGACATTACAGTCCGCCCTCCCTGAAATTGCTTGTCCTCAAGCAATCTCTACTGCAAAGAAACCCAACTCCCTCGGAAGGCCCAAAATAAGAACTGTGAAGTGTCCCACACATCACTAACTGTCTCCTGTAGCATCAACAAAAACACAACTGCGCAAGCTATCCCTGGATCCCAAACCCATAGTGAAAGTCTGTCGTGTCTGTCATCCTCAGGCTGCCACTGCGCTCTACTGCCTCCAACTTCACCATGTTGTGAGTGGTGAAGTAACACAATGGGACCCATCCAATACTCAGTGCCAAAACTGTCACCACTTGGATCCCAATACAATCTGAATTCACATCCATCTGTCATGCGGAGAAAAGAACTTCTAGAAGCATCTGCTACACTGAATCTCTCCCTGTCCTCTGCTAAACCCTCATGAATGTGATAACTGACCAAGCCATCATGCCAACTGACACCGTAGTCATCCTGTAACCATGTACCCATAAGAAAACCTTGTGACATAGAAGTAGCAAACCCAGTTGGATACATATCGGCATGATGTAAAACTGATAGTTGTTCCTGCAAGTGGTCCCCCGCAAACAGCTGAGTCGGACGCTTGCAGCCGCTAATCCCATCTTCTGAAGATGGTGAATACCCATCCCACAACGAATGGTATAACTTCGGGGCCGATCCACACTGATGCATCATCGAATCCTCCGTGTGTGGACCAAAGGAGAAGTGATAAACACTCCTCATGATGCAATCAAGATAAAATGCTCCCACCTCTGTCAATGGCTGTCCATCATAGTCCTAGGGAAACAAATTAGCATAAGTACAAATCTCCATACTGGATGATGTCCTACATATCTCCTGTGACGACGATGAAGTAGTGATGTGATCTGTCACACAACTCTCGGAAAAATCAACTATCTCATCACAAGAGCTCTCAACCAAAACACTCATCCCATCTGAATTGACTGCACCAATATCTGCGATAGATGTAACCCCATCCTCACTACAACTCGTGGATATAAGATCCTCCTCAATTGCCTCTGTATATAACTGTACTGTATCTGCAGCTGGTGGAGACTGTGCCAAACTCAACTCCACAGTCAACTCCTCCAACCGTGACTGTGACTCTTGAAGGGCCAACTGAGCACTCCCCAACGAGTCCATAGTCACCTCAAGCTCATGAGTGAGCTCATCAACCTGCTCCTCCTTCCTCTGCAATGCATCATAACAAATGCAATCCCACTCGAGAAGAAAATCCCTGTCTGCAAGTAGTTTTAGGTAATTTTGTTTCATCATTCCAATTGCTTCTCGAAGTGCATGTATCTTTGCAAGGGAAAAACCACTATCACCGTGCTCATCTGTCAAAGGAATACTCCAACCATAGGTCGCTAACATCTGACGAGCAACATCAAAATGCTCAATGGTTGTGGCAATCATATTGTCATTCACTTTTAGTTGCCCAACCAAATGGTGAGAACTTTGTAGCTTATGACCTCCATACAAGTTTCCCGGTTCACAATATGCACTATGATATAAGGCTGATTCGTCCTCACTCTCCTCATGATAAGCAGCATCATGTGTGCTTTCAACCATGCACACCTCAACATCTAAGATACTGCTGCTATGTACCTCAAAGGGTGGCTCAACTGATAAGGTAGAAGTTGCTGGTATGACAGTATCTTCACACACTTCTACTCCCAAAGTAACTGCATGCCCATCCAAAGCATGATCCTGGGATTCCATATCAACATATGAACCTTCTAGCTTGTTTTCAAAGGTCTGATCTGAAAAATCAGATTCACCTTGACATGAATCCTCTACATACAATGCATCATTAGTACCCAATTCCGAAGTACTTTCATGTGACAATTCAATAGGATCATTTTGCACATGTGAAAACACTGCTGTCTCATACTCATGCAAAGTTTCATCATCGCTGTCATGAAAATCAGGACTGTTAAGTGTAGCTTCCCTAGGATCAGTTGTATACTGGTCACCAACTGCTGAAAACTCATTGTAGAGGCTTCTTGACACCTCACTTGAAAAAACATCATGTTCAGATTTAGATTCTTCACGATTACTTTGCTGGTTGGTTTTTTTAGGTTCTGAATCCTCATAGGGAGCCCACATTATTCTATGCGCTTTGCCTTTAGGTCTCAAAGGGCAATCATGGTTTAAGTCGTACAACTTTCCGCAATAGGAACACAACTTCATTTTGTTTTGCGATGTCGGACCTTTGATGATAGGAAGTGAATTGGATCCTTTAGACCGTCCAAGCTCTGAAAGCGCTCGTTCTACACGCAACAACTCGCGATTGAGCTTGTATTGGGATTGTTCAAGTTCTTTGAATACCTGTTTATTTCTGGACAATGTTTTCATGACGCCCATTTTCGTTGCCAAATTGAAAACCCAATCAACTGACTTGATTTTAGGCCTTCACTGTACTATTCCTTACTGGTTATGATGTAACTTTTATCAGTTTGCTGCCTTGGAGTTCTGTCAAACAGTTTGCGTTTGACCTGCTATCAGCAAGTTTAGTGTTTTCTGATGTGTTCTCCTTGATTTAAATGATGTAACCATGCATGTAGGACTTCTAAACTTGTCAATGGACAGTAATTGCAATTATGATGCATAACAATGTGTTACTACAGTCCCCAACTAACAGATGACTGTAAACTTATGCAATTAATCAGTTCAATAGACATGGATTATGTCAAACCTTTGCCAATCCCCAAAACTCAGTAATGCTGCAAGACTTCCAAATTGGTTACAATTCACCAAGATTTACAATACTACCATTCCAATTCTCGTAAGTTCAGTACAATGTCAACTTCAGCCATACTGATTATGAATACAGAATTGCTGTCATACTGACAGTGACTCATCCAGCAAATAATAAAATGCAAATTCTAATACAGCTTCCTGAAGACTCAATGGAAATTATATCGATGAACCTGATATAGCCCAGCTACATGTAGATTGCAAATATGGAGTGCTGAGTCACCAGTAATGTCTCAATTCCCATGAAAAAATGAAACAACAGATGTAAATCCAGAATAAAGAACCTGAAACTTCGAAGAATTGTCTCCTCCAGGTAGCGCCAATACACCTTGCTTGTTGTGTGAAGGATCTCAACAGCACCCGATTTCCATATTTCATAGAACGGCATTCACATGCGATTATCTGTATTTTGTCTTCATCTGCGTCCTTTTCTGAATATTTAAATACTCTTTATTATTAAATTTGGCCTTATTTGCCAAATTGGCCTGACACTTTGTTTATCTTATTGAGCAGCTCCCCAGATTTGTCTTGAAGCGGCAGCTCCAGTAATCACGTCTTTTCCCACTGCTAACTTCCACCCAATAAACTACCAATTAATAGCCGCGACTCCCTCCAAAATAAATTTCGGACAAAGCAGACTCTTAGACAGCTCCCGACAGGTCAATCAATTTAACAATATATTGCTTTCCAAGACAAAATGAATGCCTCCTTGAGAAATCGCGACACAAGACAAAAGTCTCGATTTATCACCATTTGATGAATAAGACAACCACGATTTGACTTTATTTGTTTGTCTTAGTCGCCAAACTTAATGTGCTGTTTTGCTTGTCTAACGGCCATCCTGAGTATGCACGACTAATTGATGTGTCTTTATTCCGGTTTCAAAATGATGGCGGCTAGCTTTTGAAATACCACGATTCCACAAAGCACATTATCGGCTCCTCCCTATACCTCCAAAAAGATCATTGAGCCTTCAGAATGCATCCCGCGATTTCTTCTCCTGCAGACGCTTTAGACAAATTCGACTCTTTCAACTAGAGGGATACCTTGGCATGAGACGGCTGCCTCAAAAGACACTTCGATTTGTTTCTTGCTTCCACTGTTGAATGCTCCGACCGGAATGTGATTCGTTATATGCCTCGATCTCTGTATTTTATTAAAACCCGATAGTCTTCAGATACATCCTCCTGATAGTCTTAATATTTATTTATTTTTTTCTTAATGAATATTACTCCTGGCGCACGCAATTTATTTCCGTCACTTGTCCTTTCCGTCTCAAGCTTTCATCACTTTGTCATTAGCGGCTTGTCTGATGCGAAGCCCAAGCTGGTGCGAATTCCCTCTGACGATTTATCAAATAGCTCCCATGCCTGGGCATCTTTGGTGTATTTTATTATTCTTTAGAATAAAATTATCGGCTCTTCAAGATCACTGATAATCTCCAAGCAATGTCCATATCAAAATCGAACTAGATTTTTATTTTTATTTTTTTCACGAATTTCTGGAGATGCTTCTTCAGAATATAATAATATTCACATATGCCACACACTTAATATCTTCCAATTCGAATTCTCAAAACCCTACCTTCTGAAAATTTTCTTTTGCTCAAAAAAATAATTTCCCACACAGGATGGTAGGAAACCGCTCTGATACCACTGTAGAAACCCTTGTTTCCTCTTATTCTGAAAACTGACTGCTTTGATTGTTTTTTTCTTGTTTTTGCGTTTTTGAAAGAAAATGCTGAATAAATTTATATAAAATAATGCAACACCGGAAATGATAGAATCTATTGAAAATGCTGATGCCAGTCTATTTATTAATCTTCTGGAATGATTACAAATAAGATTCGATAACATGCAACTAAAAAGGCAACGGTATTTTGATGAAAAACCTGATTATTGTAGCAAGCTGAAAGAAAACTCTGTGAACGTTCTGTGATAGCTTCTGAATGAAGGTATCCCTCTGAATGCAATAGATCAGCTGATATTTCACAGCCTCTGAACTGCAACATTGAAGATGGCTCGTTCTCCAATGCCTGTAGACAACTGAAACCCTCGGCTTCGTTCTCCGGAAGAAGACTTGATCAAAAATCAATTTCATAACATAATGAGCTCAAAACCCAATGAAACCCTTATATCTCCTCAAGAGTTCGAATTTTCTCAATTAGGTTTCATTTAAATAAATTCGAACTCTTTCTTTAATTTTTCAATAGTTTTCGAATGCACTTTTAATTATAAAATGGCCCCTTCAATGATGGTGACCCCTTCAGCAAAAATCACTTAAGTTATAATAAAATATTATAACTTTATATTATAAACTCCAATTAATTAATATTTAATTAATTCAATTAAATATTAATATCTCTCTCATTATTCATCTGATGCACGAGCCGTATGAAGTTGTCGACTGAGGAAGTGATTCTGAATGCTATCAATCCATACTGCTAAAAATAGCAGGGGTTCCACGTTGAGTGCTGAATACTGCTAAAAATAGCAACTCAGGCTAGAAGTGTCCGAACGAGCCCGAACGAAAGCCAACTGATCAAGTACTGACAAATCTGAAACTGAGCCAAGCTCCATCAAGAGACCCTCTAACCATGCATATTAGCCTACGAGGGCTAAAAATAGGCTAAATCCACCGAACTCTGATGCTCGCAAAAATGGGCACATTACATCTATTTAGAGTTGTGTCCGAAAACCTCCAGGAAAGAATGCTCAAGGATGGAGAAGACAAGGCAGCCCTCAAGGTTGAAAATTAGCAGCTCAAGCTTTATATTTCTAACCTTGTCCATGGTTCTTCACAGGCAACCTAGTTGCTGCCCTAGATTTTAGAGACACCAGCTGATCAGCATCAGTTGAGACAGCTGGTCATTTGTGGGAAAGAGACTTAGGAGTGGATTGAGAGTTTCATTGTCAGAGGAAAAGAGATTTTGGCACGGATGTTCCAGTTGAAAGAAAACGCTCATGAGCTACGTCAAAGTATCCAAGGGTTTGAACAAACACTGGCTGAAGTAAGACCAAGGCATGAGATCATCATTGCTGATTTAGATACAGCCTATGGTTCAGCAATTTCAAAAGAATACAAGAGGCAGATCCTTGCTTGGAGAGAGCGTCATGTTTTCAAAGTTAAAACTTACGAGAGGACATCCGAAGAGTTTATTGCCTACAGACAAATGGTGATCGAAGCTCTTCTTTTCATCAGTGAGTTTGTCACAGAGATTCCTTCTCAATACAGTCTTGAAGATGGTTCCTACGTCGGGCTTGATGAGGTGCAAACTCAATTTCAGAGTGTTGTTCGCAGTTGCAATCCAGTTGGCGGAAAGATGATTCATATTTTGATGATGTCAACAAAGTTTGAGAAGGCGGCCAATGAGGTCGAAGATTTCCCGAGATCTGTTGTAGATGTTGAAGATATTCAAAAGCGGTGTTTTGCTATTGATGGCACAGATGCACCGAACCGGGACACAATTTCTAACCTTTTAGCGGATGTGATCGAGCTTTAAAACAACTTTCTTTCTGCTTTCTTTCTATTCTTGGAATAATTCTTATCCATTCTTTGAGAAGAGAAAGAAGATAAATGTAATAGGTGGCGTTTCTCGCTTTTTCTGCTTTCTTAGGTGTTAGATGTTATCTTCTTTCTAGATTTAGAAATAAAGCTTGCTTGTTGAGCAGGCCCTAGATTGTGAAAGCAAGGAGATTTTAGGGTTGCCTACTCCTCTGCTTGCCTATAAATAAGAGCCTTTGCTCATTAGTTTTGTTTAACGGTTATTGTGATAGGAAATTGCGAGCTTGTATTGCAAGAAGTTGTTATTCAGTTTCAGTTCACTTTGTTTTAACCATGCTAGTGATAACAAAACGCTGAGCCTATTGTGCCTTCTATTTGTTATTCAAGTGTTGTTCAATTGTTTTATGATAGCAAATTGTTGAGTCTCTTTTAGCCAACAAGGAGTTGTTGTAACTGCTGTTCATATTGTGTAAGAACAAGATTGCAAGCCTCTTTAGCTGCAATTTCTTGTTCCAGGCATGTTAGAAGTAAGTTTTGTTCCAAAGGTTTGAGTAATAAAATCATGAGCCTCCTTTGCCTTTATATAACATCTCAGATTTCCGTTATTTGTGTTATACTTTTATGATCTTGATTTCAGCTTACATTGAAGTGTGTAGTTGTTTGTTGAGAAAGAGTTTATTGAAGTATTTTTTCAGAAATCAACCTTGTTCATTTCTAGTTTCTCTTGCTTTGTGTATTACTCGAGAAGTCAGAAACATCTTTAGTTTAAGTTAGTCATAGTTGAAGTTCTTAAAACAGAAAATCTCAGCTGCGGCGTTTGTGTTTAATAAACTTTGTGCTCTAAGCTGATCAAAAAGATAGGCAACTTAGTTCTTAGTTTACTTTCTTTCAACACCATCAGCAAGAGGGAGCTTCCCCTCCCAATTTGAAGAGCAATTTTACTGTGCATAGCTGTCCATTTCAAATACGCATTCCAGAGGTGCGAATTTAAACGCCAACAAATACTTAAATCACTTTTTAACCTTTTAATATAATTATTTAATATTACCCTTTTGACTTTGCACTTTTTGCCTAGTAAGATTAAATAATTAAAATAATGATTATTCCTTAAGAGGGCCCAAAAAACGGGGACATTACAGTCCTCCCTTCCCAGAGATTGTTTTCCGTCAAGAATCCGCAACTGCCAAACCATCTCGACTGTCACAACACTTGAAGCTTGAATGGAAAACCAACCGCACCTGTCCACTAACCACCCGGATCCCAAATGGTCCTACAACATGTGCTAATCCATAACCTTTGTATGCAGCTAGAACCCAAGACGCTATCAAAGTTTGTCAACCAATGAAACTAACCATCCAACAATGAAATTCCTTTGGTCCCAACTCTATAAATCAACCAACTCCAAGTACTATGCTGATACACCTCAAATATCATACTTGGATCCCATGGATAAACTGGAAGTCCTTCAATCTCAACACCAACTGACTTCTGTTGTACCACTCTAATAACGTCTAAAGTCCAATCGTACCAAGTCCCCAATCCTTGCTTCTGGAAGCAATCTACTGGAGAGAACAGAGTAAAAGACTTGCAAAACTTGGAACACCTCTTACTCAACTCACCTCTCTGCGTCATCAAGGACAAAGTCAAATTCTATGTATGTGGGCTGAAAATAAACTAATGAGCACACCTCATTATGCAATCAAGGTGAAACTCTGCTGCCTGCGCCAATGGAATACCCGAGTAGTCATGTGTATCCCATCCTATACTACCATCATCAGAAGAAGACTCACAACTCACAATAGGATGAGTTGGTCTTGCAATAACATCATTATTACCCCTTGCAACTCTATCAACAAGAACCCTATCGGAAAGCAACTGCAAGTGTCCTGACTTACTTTCAGGAGTAAGAGAAGTACCATCATGAATGCCTTCAATCTCTTGAAAAGAGGCTAGAACAACACCAGTGCCCAACGTGCAAGACTTGGAAGAAATCATCTTCTTTTGATAAGACTGACCAATGTCCATCTCCAAAGTTCCAATGTAGAGCCTTGTGCTCAAATCTCCTATAACGCCTGAATCTACAGCCAAGACTGATGTGTCTGTATCATCAACAATCCATTCCACACTGAGTGGTCTCCTGCAGATGTGAAGGACACCCAACATAGGTGCATAAAAACATATACCGACATCTGTCAAGCTGCTGGCATAAATAAGAACACCATGTAACCTGTGAATCAAGTCCAGGATGGAGTGAAAGGTATCTCTGCTGCCCAATGATGGTAAGAACTCATCATCACTCCAACCTCTAACTCCAAAGTAACAATCCCAATCTCTCCTATCCATACCAACAGCTGCTGCCCTCAAAGTGTAACCTGACAGAACTCTGACTAGCAAAGTAGGACAGCCATCAACCAATGAAGTAGGAGGTAAAACCCATGAGAATGGTGCTGGGATACTGCTGCCAACAGCCTATCTCCAAACCATAGATTGAAATCAATCGGCAAGTCGGTCATATACCTCTCAAGATCAAGTACAATGCATCCATCACCGACTCTTCTAGTTTAACCATCACAAGAGACCTTGTTTCTGCATGTGAGAATTGATCTTCAAACTAGGTCCAATCTTTATCTACATGCTGCACCTCTCCAACCAGGAAAGTGCTGAAGTCATAATGCATCATCTCATTCCTATGGAGTTCATCAATTCCTTCAATGATCTGTTTAATTTCGAAGGTTCTTGCCTCATGCTCATGGACCACCAGTGTAGCTGCAATAGAATTTTCTGCTTTGTGTAAGGAAAGATGAGCCATGCTCAACTATAAGCAAAGATCATCAACTTCTTCTTCTTTCCTTTTCAAAGCATCTGAATAAATCTCAACAAGATTGAGAAGGTGGTCGCGATCTAAAAGAAGGTGCAAATAGTTTGTCTTCATTGTTCCCATACCTTCTTTGATTTCTTGCAAGTTATCATGAGAAGAATCTGCTTCAACTCCCATTTTTCTTCTCTCTAATTGAACCATCCAAACGTGATTCTCAATCAACTTGTGCATTTTATCATGATGAGATAATGTTGCCACAATCTCATCCTCATTCATCTTCAATTGGTTCCTCAAACTGTGCGGACTATGGGGTGTATGTCTAGCTTCTACTTCGCATGAAGAAGCTTCTAATTGTGCCTGAAATTCTTCTTCTGCAAAGTCTTGTATGGACACATTCTGATTTGGAATTATGATAGTGCTGATTCCATCTCTAAAAATATCCTCAATACACTGATTAGGTGTCCAAACACAAGAGGGCTCCGTTTGTTCTTTGAGTTCATCATCCCACACAACTGATTCATTGGATGATGGCATGCTATCCTCTTGAAGAGAAGGTGAAACTTGTAAACCAAATGAGATCAACTCTTCTATAGTCAGTTGTTCCTTGAACTTCTCAATTTGTTGCTCAACCAATCTTCTTGAGAGATCATATGCTGCAGTCAAAACATGTTGCTCTCCTCTCCAAATGTCTAACAAATCAAATCACAGCTACTTGCAAACATCAACATCTTCATCTAGGATCACGAACAGGATGTTGAACATATCCATCTTCACCTTGTTTGAATGGCGTTTCCTAATTCCTTAAATGAAGCAATCGAATAACTGGAGAATAAGACCATCATAATTAAACATGATAACACATGAATGCACTTGTGCCATCAATTCTAAAATTTTGACCCTTTTATTGAAAGTAGGGCTTTTGATGTCACCTATCCCATTAAAGATCTCAATAATTAGCTGCATGACCTCTCTCATTTTGTCATTATCATAAGGTTCTTCAGGAGCTATAATCCTCATAATTTCACTTATACAAGTGACAACCGCCAATTTTGTCTCCTCATCTTGATGTCTCATTAATTCTGGCTTACCCAAAGAATGCACCAAAGGACTCATAGCTATACTCATCACTTTAGAAGGTGATTGATTAACCTTGGATAGATAATCTTTAACTTCTTCCAAAGTATTAGATTGGCTGAGATGAGTCCTTAAGTTTTATATCTGCAGTGTAAAGTTTCCCACTCAAATTTTCTTTTTTCCTTTGCAATCTCCGATCATACTTAATACAAAGATCCGTGTAATCAGCAAATGAAATCTGAGCATGAAAATCCGCTCCCAATGCTTTATAATTTTCATAAATTCCCCAAAAGATTTCTTCTTCGTTGAGATGCTCCATTTTATGATCTAACATTGTCTGCGTAACACACCCAATAGCCTGGCAGAATTCTTGGCTCTGATGTAAGAATCCAGGTGATTCTCAACCCCGAAACCCTAACCAAAATGCTGTTTTTTGAAAGTTTTGTGTGTTTTGCATTTTTTTGAGGTTTTTTGATAAATAAAGAGAAGTTGCGATTTTGCTCTAAATTGCTAATAAATTCATAATAAATCAAAAATCTCTAAATAAGCTTCGAAAATGCTTAGAGAAGATAGGCGCTTGTATTTATTAGATTTTCCAGAGCACAAACAATGTAAAAATTGTACCTATAAATGAAATATGAACTTATTTATAAAGAACCTGATTTTCTCCTGTAGGCGCCACAGTAATAGAGTAAGTTGGTACGGCTGAATGAGAAAACAAATCTCTGGACTCTGAAAATCAATACTGGATCCCTGTAAACCCTAGGTGCACCCACTCTTACTGACAGAAGCTGAGATCTGAGGATGTTCACTAGCAAATGACAAAGTACGGCCTTCAAGCAGTAGTACGGCCTGTACCAATCAGCAGCAATAAATAAAGTACGGCCCAATGAAAGGAATGCCAGATCTCTGTGGGAACAACTCTGTGAAGTCGCCTCAAATGCTAGATGAATATTCTCTGTTAAACCCTGACTGAATCAATCAATAAGCTCAATCTGTAACCTCTGTGTGAAGTCACCAAGAAGACAATCGTCAACTGGTATTGCACAGTCTCAGTATGCCAAATTTTGAAGAGGTATCGTTCTCCAGAATTGATTCGTTTGCTGAAACCCTAGGTTTTGCAAACTCCAATGCTCAGAGCAAAATAGAAGACAAATTTGAATAACATATCATAATGGTTCGTTTTGTCTTCACTGTGAATATATAGCCCCTCATAAAATTTTGACCCAAATCCTCCTTTTAATAATCACTTAAATAAATGATTAAATATTGCGCTTTGACTTAGGAGAAATACATTTAATAATTGGCGCCCCTCAATTAAATGATCACTTAATCAATATATTAATTTTTCCACTTTATTATAAAGTATAATAAATACTTTATAATGTGCCCCTTTTAATTAAATATTTAAATAATTAATAAAGTGACTTTAATATAAAGTCAAAAGTATTAATTATTCATTAAACCATTAAATACACCAATATTTCTTCATCTGACTGTCAAACTGATGAACGGGGTCGACTCTGAGCTAAACAGCTGAACCAGGTGCCCTGCCCAAAATAGCAACTTCCGCTTGTCCGAATTTCTAAAAATAGAAAGTCTCTAAAAAACCACTCTGAAGGATTTTGCGAAGGCCCAACCTAAAACAACTGCAACAGTGAAGCTACAGAACACTGAGTAACTGCCTCAGATGATCCTCTGCACACATCTGTCAGCCTACGAGGATCGAAATAATAGGCTAACCACATAACCAGCTGCGCTGACTAGGATGGGGACATCACAGTCCGCCCTCCCTGAAATTGCTTGTCCTCAAGCAATCTCAACTCTGGATGCTGTAAAATCTCCTCTGACTCCCACATAGCATCCTCAATTGGCAAATCTCTCCACTTGATCAAATATTCCTTGATCACCCGCCTCCGAAGGTGTGTCTCTCTCATCTCAAGAATGGCCTCAGGTACTAATATCAATTTCCCTTTGTCATCAAGGGGTGGCAAAACTGGAGAGGGTATCACATGCTGACCCAATGCCTTTTTCAGGTGAGAAACGTGAAACACATTGTGGACCTTGCTATCAGCTTGCAAGTCCAACTCATAAGCAACCTCGCCCACTCGTTTGACAACACGAAATGGACCATAGTAGCGAGGCTTCAGCTTCTCAGCCCCACTCTTTCGTAGAGTAGACTGACGATACGGCTGCAACATAAGGTACACCATATCACCCACATCAAAGGTACGCTCAACCCTCTTCTGATCAACATACCGCTTCTGTTGATTTTGTGCCCGCTGGAAATTGTCTCTGAGAGACCTCAAAATGTCCTGCTGATTCTGTATCATATCCCCTGCACTCGACACTCTGCTATCACTCAATATCAAGTCCAAAAGTTTGGGCGCCTCATACCCATACAAAGCCATGAAGGGTGTCATCTGTATCGTCATGTGGTGAGTCGAGTTATAGCAATACTCGCACAAGTATATCCACCTCACCCAAGCTCTCTGCTGTCCAGCTATATAATTACGCAAATAACCTTCCACCCACTTATTAACAATCTCTGTCTGCCCGTCTGTCTGCGGATGGTAGCTGGTACTCGGTGTCAGTTTGGTCCCACAGAACCTGAACAACTCCTGCCAAAAGTTGCTCATGAACCGACTATCTCTATTGCTGACTATCGTCCGAGGCAACCCATGCAACCGGAACACCTCTCTGAAAAATAACTCTGCAGTCTGCGATGCTGTGAAGGTAGTAGTAATCGGGTAGAAGTGCGCATATTTAGTCAACCGATCAACCACTACATAGATGCAATCTTTACCCTGGGCTTTCGGCAAACCCGTGATAAAGTCCATCGATAAGCACTCCCACTTCCTGTCAGGTATCGGAAGTGGCTGGAGCAATCCAATAGGATATGTGTGCTCCTGTTTGTTCTGCTGGCAAACAGAACACTCACGTACATACTGTAACACATCAGTTTTCAGCCCTTTCCAAGTAAACCGTTCCCGAACCATTTTATATGTCTTATAGTACTTGGGATGACCCGCCATAGGAAGATCATGAAAGGCTCTCAAAACTGTAACCCTCACCTCAGATCAGGAACCAGAAAAATCCGCCCCTTGCAAATGATCAAGTCATCTACAATAGTGTACCTATCATCCTGCTCTGTCCTGTCAACAATGCTAGAAGCCCATGGTTTCTTAGCATACTCTGCAATAATCCGATGCCTCCAATCCTCTGTGATTTGTGCCATGGCATTGAACTGAGGTCTACGAGACAAGGCGTCAGCTACAACATTCTGCTTCCCCTTAATGAAAGTGATGTCAAAGTCATACGACTGCAATTTGCTGACCCATTTCTGCTGCCTCTCATTCAGGTCTCGCTGTCCAAGGAAGTGTTTCAGGCTGTTATGGTCTGTACGGACACTGAATTTGCTGCCCACCAAGTATTGCCTGAACTTAGCCAAAGCATGCATAATGGCTAACATCTCCTTGTCGTAAATGCTGTTGAACCTCTCAGGACCCCTAAGCTTTCTGCTCTCGAAAGCAATAGGATGTCGCTTCTGCATCAAAACGGCACCAATGTCCTCTCCTGAAGCATCATAGAATAAATCAAATGACTTCGTAAAGTCAGGCAATGCTAGCACCGGACATGAAGTCATGATCACCTTAAACCTGTCAAAGCACTCCTGCGCCTGTGGTGACCAAGTAAAAGCCCCTTTCTTTGTCAAGTCAGTAAGGGGTGCGGTGTGACGTGAGAACCCACTAACAAATCTCCTGTAAAAAGCACACAACCCAATGAAACCTCTGAGCTGCGTAAGGTTCTCAGGTACCGGCCACTCAACTATAGCTCGGACCTTCTCAGGGTCCATACTCACTCCCTTGGCACTGATGATGTGCCCCAAATACAACAACTCCTCCATACCGAGCTCACACTTAGATTCCTTAGCATAGAAAGACTCATCTGCCAAGATACCCAAAATTGCGTCTAAGTGAGCTAGATGCTCCTCCCATGACCTGCTATAAACCAGAATGTCGTCGAAGAAGACCAATACAAATCTCCTCAACTGAGAACTGAAAACCCTGTTCATAGTCGCCTGAAAGGTGGCAGGTGCATTGGTTAGACTAAAGGGCATAACCAAGAACTCGAAGTGACCGCAATGACATCTGAAGGTGGTTTTCTCAATATCCTGCTCCCTCATCTGAATTTGGTGGTACCCGGACCTCAAATCAATCTTCGTGAAGAAGATAGCACCGTGTAACTCATCAATCAACTCATCGATGCGTGGTATAGAGTACCTATTCTTAATTGTCCTTTTGTTGAGCTGCCTGTAGTCTATGCACATCCGAAGTGATCCATCCTTCTTCTTCACCAATACAACCGATGAAGCAAAAGGTGACTTGCTAGGTCTAATATGCCCCATAGCTAACAACTCGTTGATGGTCTTCTCTATCTCATCCTTGAGTCGTTTCGGATGTCTGTAGGGAGTGATCATAACGGGCTTTGCACCCTCCTCCATCTCAATGATATGCTCCGTGCCTCTGTCTGGAGGTCTACCAGGTGGAATGTCACTAAACACTTTGGAGTGTTTAGTCCTCAAGATCTGAATGTCAGGGTGGTACTCACCCTTCTGCTGCTCCTGCTGAGCTGGCATCAACATGCACTCTGCCGCCCAGTCAACCATGTCATGACGAATGAGTCTCTCCATCCGTTTGAATGAAACCATCCTCAAATTACTGTCTCTAATAGCCTTGATGACATGAGGTCTCCCATCAACCTTGAACTTCATCTCCATGTCACGCAAATTGAGTGTGAACTCACCCAAATCGTGCAACCATGCCATCCCTAACACCACATCAGTATCTCCCATATTAACAACATAGAATTCAGTCTTGAATTCATAGTTATTCAGTCGCATCGGAAGATCAGTAATCTTTCAGGCACATCTGAGTGTGTACCCATCAGCCACCTTGACTCGAATACCCTCAAATGCCTCTGTCTGAATGCCACGTCTCTCCACCAATCGTGCATCAATGAAATTATGTGTAGCACCCGTATCCAATAAGGTGATCACCTTCTGCCCTGCTAGGAGCCTACGAAGTCTAAACGACCCATCTCTTTGAAGGCTAGTCAATGGGCTTCCTGAAGCTTCCTTCCACCTTCGTGTTCACCCTCATTTTCGGACCTGTCATCATCTGAATGCTCGGAATCAGCTTGCTGGTCTGACATATCAGATTGCTCTTCGCCCTCATAAAACCATTCCATCTGATTATTTTTGACCTCAGGACGAAGTGGGCATACATGTTTTTCAGCATAGGGTGCCTTGCACCAGAAACACAACTCTTTCTTTCGCAAGTCATTCAATGTTTCTCTGTCAAAGGGTGGTGCATTCTGTCTCTTAGGATCTGGTCGATCCTTCCTTCTATCAAAGGGTTTATTTCTATCAAAAGATCTATTAGGCCTCGTGTAGGGTGTCGAACCTGAATTGAACTTGCTGCGAGGTGCTGCAAGCTCCATGTTTCGCGCCTTCCTCATGGACTCCTAAAGGGTAGGAGGGTCAAATGCCTTTACCCAACCTCTCATAGGTTCTGTCAAACCCTCAACGAAGAGTATAATGAGTCTCCGTTCTGAAATACCAGTCACCATGACTGCAACTCTCTGAAACTCACCAATATAAGAATCCAAACTACCCGTCTGCCTGAGCTGAGCTAGTTCCCTGAAATAAAGTTCTGGATCCTTCTTATCAAAGTGCTCTATGAGCCTGCTCGTGAACTCTTGGTAAGTATTGACTGCATGATGGCCAAGTGTATACATGCTGTGATGCCACCAATCATGTGCTATTCCATCAAGATGCATGGTAGCAAACTTAATGGCCTCGTCCTCCTGCATAGGCCTCAGTGATAAATAGTTGTCCAACTTCTGGACCTAAGACCTCGCTGATGTCTTATCGGACCCATCAAAATATGGCAAGGTGATCTTACTAACTACGTACTGCAAGTCCCTGTTCACTTGTGGCTGTGGCTGCTGATGCTAAGGGGCTCTACGGTCAAATCTGCCTCCTCCTCTAGGTTTATGAACATCCATAAACTCATGAAATGATAATGCTTGCCTGATCTCAGGTGCCAATGATAGGTACTCACCGTGAAACCTCGTCACATCTGCTACTGACATGCCATTATGTGGCTGAAACTCCTGATGTTGCCCCTGTTGCTCTGCCCCCGGAGTCGGAGGTGGAGTCTCTCTGGGTAAGAAAGTAGGCTGTCCAGGCCTACGCTCCTGATGGATCGGTGACGGCTGCCGTGGTACTGATGCCAAAGGCTGATCCACTGCTGCAGTCCTGCTCGTCTGTCCAATCTGTGTATTATGTGGCTGTGATGGAGTATACTGCCTAATAGTGCCCATCAACTGGGACATCATGTCCATCATGTTATCATGCCTGCGTCTGAACTCCTCATCAGTAATGTCGCCCTCTGCATGTGCTTTCCCTGAATCCCTAAGTGTCTCTGTAGGAATCTCACGGTCTGCCATTAGGGTTGCAACACTATTCTCGCTACTGTTGGAGCTAGATCTGTGAATACCAAGTAGTCCTGACACTGTCTCACCTTAAGGAATAGGTGGACTTGTCCAATCCTTGGCTCTGCTTGTTCCTACACCCTTGGTATACTGAATGATGTTCTTACTCATGAAAAAGCAGCCAAAAAGTACTCTGTAAATTGAAAAAGCAACTGAAAAGCCACAGGATGGCAGGAAATCTGTGCTCTGATACCACTGTAAGAATCCAAGTGATTCTCAACCCCGAAACCCTAACTGAAATGCTGTTTTTTGAAAGTTTTGTGTGTTTTGCATTTTTTTGAGGTTTTTTGATAAATAAAGAGAAGTTGCGATTTTGCTCTAAATTGCTAATAAATTCATAATAAATCAAAAATCTCTAAATAAGCTTTGAAAAGGCTCAGAGAAGATAGGCGCTTGTATTTATTAGATTTTCCAGAGCACAAACAATGTAAAAATTGTACCCATAAATGAAATATGAACTTATTTATAAAGAACCTGATTTTCTCCTGTAGGCGCCACAGTAACAGAGTAAATTGGTACGGCTGAATGAGAAAACAAATCTCTGGACTCTGAAAATCAATACTGGATCCCTGTAAACCCTAGGCGCACCCACTCTTACTGACAGAAGCTGAGATCTGAGGATGTTCACTGGCAAATGACAAATTACGGCCTTCAAGCAGTAGTACGGCCTGTACCAATCAGCAGCAATAAATAAGTACGGCCCAATGAAAGGAATGCCAGATCTCTGTGGGAACAACTCTGTGAAGTCACCTCAAATGCTAGATGAATATTCTCTGTTAAACCCTGACTGAATCAATCAATAATCTCAATCTGTAACCTCTGTGTGAAGTCACCAAGGAGACAATCGTCAACTGGTATTGCACAGTCTCAGTATGCCAAATCTTGAAGAGGTATCGTTCTCCAGAATCGATTCGTCTGCTGAAACCCTAGGTTTTGTAAACTCCAATGCTCAGAGCAAAATAGAAGACAAATTTGAATAACATATCATAATGGTTCGATTTGTCTTCACTGTGAATATATAGCCCCTCATAAAATTTCGACCCAAATCCTCCTTTTAATAATCACTTAAATAAATGATTAAATATTGCGCTTTGACTTAGGAGAAATACATTTAATAATTGGCGCCCCTCAATTAAATGATCACTTAATCAATATATTAATTTTTCCACTTTATTATAAAGTATAATAAATACTTTATAATGCGCCCCTTTTAATTAAATATTTAAATAATTAATAAAGTGACTTTAATATAAAGTCAAAAGTATTAATTATTCATTAAACCATTAAATACACCAATATTTCTTCGTCTGACTGTCAAACTGATGAATGGCGTCGACTCTGAGCTGAACAGCTGAACCAGGTGCCCTGCCCAAAATAGCAGCTTCCGCCTGTCCGACTTTCTAAAAATAGAAAGTCTCTGAAAAACCACTCTAAAGGATTCTGCGAAGGCCCAACCTGAAACAACTGCAACACTGAAGCTACAGGACACTGAGTAACTGCCTCAGATGATCCTCTGCACACATCTGTCAGCCTACGAGGATCGAAATAATAGGCTAACCACATAACCAGCTGCGCTGACTAGGATGGGGACATCACATCTGATAACACTGTAATGTTATGTTGTGACCTTTTTACACATCGCCCCATTGCAAATGGGGACCTGAAATATTCCGAGCAAAATTTTTTCGTTTTTTCAAAGTACAAATTACGAATCAAAGCACCCGTTAAGGTTAGCAGTTAAACCAAAACGTTGCTGAAGCAACTCTAACCAGAATGTACACCAGGATCCCGATGTGGGCAAGGTGTGAGCATTGGTCAGAGGATCTTAATGAATTTGCTTATGCGGGAACTCTAACCAAGAATGGCGCCGATGATGGTGAGCATATGGTCAGAGGATCTTCTACACTAATGTACGGTAAAGGAACTCGAAACCAAGTATGTGCTACCCAATCCAGTATGGAGTGAGGGGCGACCATATGGTGGAGTATTACCAACAACTATGCTTGAAAGAAATAACTGAATTACTGAAAGGACTCAACACCTAGAATGTGCTTTCTAACCCGAACTGGGAAAGTAGCTACCATAGGGCGGAGATGTAACTATTACAAAATAACTTCAGAATGTAAAGTAAGCATTACAAACAAAATTGAACAAGATTGTAGATTACTGCCAGTACTACTGTCAGTTTACAAAATGAAAGTCAATTGCTTGCCAAGAGCATAGTAAATCGAAAGATTAGCATTACATCATGTGAAGAATTCACCTTCGCTTGTTTCAAGTTGCCAAAACACTAACTTCTCTCGAGGACCAGATTGATAAATCTGATTTCCCAGATCTGCACTTTCAAAATGAGAAAACCAGCAGCTTACAATTTTAAAGAAATGTTCATAACTTCCTCCAAGAACATCCGATTGATGTGAAATAAAATGCAATGCACTCTAAAGACATAGGCGACCAAGACAAAACCCTAAAACTGATCCAAATATCACAGATTTATTTTGCACGAATCCCAAGACAGAAACAAGATGGTACTGCTTCTAGGAAAGGGCGATCTGCTTTTAAAATTCACTGCCTTCATTAAAAATTCTGCAAACTTGAGGAATATGACGCTTAGACCTAACAATGACAATGGGCCAATACCTAGAACAATATTTTTGTTATTTTTTGATTTATGAATAAAAACTCAATTCTGCTATAGCTAATAATGCAATATCTGGAAACCACTAACATGCAAAACTGATCTAACAATGCCCAAGCTGAATACAATGCAAAACCCAATACAAAACTATCAAATTACGCTATCTCATCACTAGTTGTTGTGTTGCAAGCAAGAAGCAATGCCCGAGCTAGGAGGCCTTCATTCCCCGAAGCAGTTCCAGAGCCAAAACGGCAGCATAAGAATACTGTAGACAAAAGATGATCTCAATGATAACCAAAGGCTCCCTTTTATAATTTTCGGTTGACTCTTCTCGAAACCCTAACCTTCTTTTTTGAGTCAAACCCTAATCCCAAGAGATGGCGTCTCCTTTCTTCACTTTGACTTTTGATTAAATTCACAACTTAGGAAAAGGCGTCCCACTTAAGGTTCTTATTTCAACCTTAATAAATTCAATATAAATTCAATATAAACTCAATGATGGCGCCACCCTTCAAGTCCACCTTTTAAAATAACATTAAGTTAATAGACTAGGCCAAGGTGGTAAAATAACATTAAAATATAATGTTATTTAAGTAAAATGAGCTTATCTCTCCGAAACTACATTCTGAAACCCGAAACAGAATACGCCAATTGAGTCAGCTGAAGAGAAAAGTCAACTGCTTGAGACCAACCTGATTACTGCCAGAAATAGAATTTACTAAAAATAGTAAATTCCTGAAGATGCTCAGAATGCCGAGAAGAACATACCACTGCGAAGCTCTCTGAAAACCCAAAAAGAATCCGCTGCTGAAACAACCAACTCCGAGCAAGAACATCCTTCAAAATAGGAAACCCTAATTTTACCTTCCGACTAGCCTACAGGTCTCCAGAATAGGCCAACGGTCACTGAAAAGATCAGGCTTGAGACGAGGACATTACAGTTCCCCCAGTGGTTTGCTAGTTTTTAGGGATTTGCCTCCACGCAACGGTTTCTTGAGGTCATTGTTTTAAGAGTTTCAGGTTAGTCTTTTGAGAGTCATTCGAGCCAAGTTGATTATCCATGTTTGAATAAGTGCCTAAACGTGACAGAAGTGCTTAGAAGGTCCGAGAGATGAGATCGCCTGTGCTTTGGGCCAATTCTGACACTTCCTACTTTTTAGGGAATTTGTTTTTTTGCTTTTTTGCTTTTTCATTTTTGGCATTTTTGGACCAAACTGGGTTCCCTATTTTTTGGGGATATTGCTTTTTCTATTTTTAGAAAGTCAACCCTAGTCAACGAGTCAATGTTTCCACTTTTAGAACAAAAATTGGCCAAAAAAATTGAAAAATCAAAGTAAAAATCGAAAAACCAAGCAAAAAATAGGAAAAGCATGGAAAATCAAGGGAAAAATCTGGAAAAATCAGTTGAAAATCATGAGAAAATCACCAAAAAAAAATCAACCCAAAGGCATGAAATTCATGGAGAAATGTGCCTAAGTCTGGAGAAAATCGCCCTTGCCATGGGGATGAGAGAATGTCAAGCCATTAACAAAGTCCGCCCTTAATTTTAGGGATGTGGCATGAAAGCAAGGAAGTCCGCCATACCTTAGATGAGGCAATGGCGAGAAAGTTTGGAAGTCCGCGCTCGCATGGCAAGGACCTCTTGAAGTCTGCCCTAGCATGGCATAGAGGCAAGGATGACATATACCCCTTAAAATTTTTCTTGATTTTACATATCAATTACAATTGCAACACGCACTCGTTAAGGTTAGCTCCAAAACCAAAATGATGCGAAAGATAAGTCTAACCAAGAATGTGCCCTAAAACCATTGAAGGAAGCGGGGCGAGCATATGGTCAGAAGATCCCTAAGATCTAAATAACTCAACAACTGAAATTGATTTACAAGTGAAAGTAAATGATAAGACTCAACGCCAAGAATGTACACACAAGATCCTTTTGAAGGCGAGGTGCTAACATATGGCAGAGTACTTATTACAAACTGAAATGAACTTAGGCGGATAACCAACCATGAGAATTTCCACGCTACCTCTTGAACAGTGGGGGGAAAACATTACAATGCAAAACTAATTCATCCGCTGTAGCGAGCATCCACTTAACAGTGGGGATTCTCCACTTTTCAGTGGGTATAATGAGAGATGTTGTACCCAAAACCAAAATTTTTGCTTCACTAAGGCATTTTGCTTAATTGAGTCTTAACCTTGTTAAAGTGATGTTAGAACGTCGTTTTTGGGGTTTTTAAATATGGAGTTGGTGTCAGTGTCATGTCAGTCTGTCATTGAAGAGATTTGAGAAAAGTGAAAATCTGAAGAAAAATCGTGAAAATTTTCTCTATGGAGAAGGGAGCACATTCTCAAATAGGCGCCCTATCTTTTAGCGGCTCAGATCCTGTTTTTAGGGTTTGTCACCTCCAGCAGGCATTTGCCCGGCATCACATCAGCTTCACAATGGACTATCAAGCCTGTCAAACGGACCTGTTTTGAGCAAGTTATGGAAGTTACAGCGCAAAACAAGGCAAAAGCGAGAATTGGCTAACATTGGTAGAAAGTGCAGTTTTTGGAAATGGCGCCCATCTTTTTGAGGTACCAAATGAAGGTTTTTGGCTAAATGCCACCCAGGATGTTTATCTCACTTTTGTTCGAGCTTCGCGACGCATCCGTCAGTGGGTGAATCTGAGTTGCTGAAATGCTTGAACTTGAGGTCAAACGTAGGGTCAAATCTTAGTCAGAATATCAGAGGGAAAAGCAAAAGAGCACATTTTGGGAAAGGCGTTTGAGCTTTTCAAGCCTCTAATGCTTTCTTTCTGATGATACCAGATGTTCAATGTGTCCGTGTTACGTTCAGCTTTCCGTTGCCTGTCTTCGTGAGATCAGGAGATGACTCAGCAGCTCGCAGTCAGGGTTTTTATGTTATTTTGATTATTTCCAGAAATGGCCAAGTCTGGAGGGAAAAGAGCAGCTTTTCAAAAAGGCGCCCTAGTTTTTCACCCCTCAGATGATGTTTTCTGGGGAGATGTGCCTTTGCAGCTGTCATGCAGAATGAGGTTAGATCCGCAGTGAACCCTGAGATCCAGTCCTGAAAGTTGATAAATCAGAAGTTATGAAGGATTTATTTTTCCCTTCGTACGAAATACAAAAGTTAAAATTTGACTAAGTCTGAGAAAAAGCGCAGCTTTTGAAAAAAGCGCTTGGATTTTTGAGCCTTCAGATGTCAGTTTTATGACGTTCAGTGTCAAGATATCTTTTGATCAGTTTTTACCCAGCTTTGCAATGTACCTGTCAGCCAGTCAATCGGAGAAGTCAGTCAACCAATGTCAGAGGATGAACAGAGGTCTCGGCAGAGGTTTTAGCCTAAATTTTCATGAAATTTGGCTGAGTCTGGAATTTGCCTTAAGAGTTCAAAGTTGAATTTTCGAAAGTGAGTTGAATGGACTTTAACTGGAGTTCTGACTGCAGTTAGACTAAACGATTGGGTTGTCATCTTCAGTTCATATATTGGCATGTGGAGTGATCTTTCAGTTTGCATGTCGAGTTAACTATTTTGCATGTTCAGTTAACTATCTTGCATGTTGAGTTAACTTGATTGCATGTCCACTTAACTGAAGATTATCAGTGAATGTCAATTGGAGTTCACATGCATGGCGAATTTGGTTGCAATTGTGAAGTTTTAGTGAAGATGGCGCTTCATTGAGTGTCAACTGAAGTTCAAAAAGGGACGCCATATTTTGATGAAGCATTAATTTGTGAAGGTGCATTTGAGTGTTAGCTTTAGTTCCAAAAGGGTCGCCATATTTAGGTTTTAGCGATGAAGCATGAATTAGTGAAGCTACGAGTGGAGACTTTAGTTCCAAAAGGGTTGTTATATTAAGATTTTATTGATTAAAGCATGAGAAGTTGGCGCATTCTTGAAGGCCAACTGAAGTCATGAAAGGTTCCCTATTTTTAGAATATTTATTACATGAATATGGTGTTGTACCCCAAAATTAAAATTTTTGTTACACTTAGACATTTTGAAGAAATGAGTAAAAGTCTTGTTAAAACAGTCAAAAAGGGTCAAAATTTGGGTGTGCATGTCTTGCATGGAGGGTTAAAACACAAAATTTTCAATTTCTGACGATCTGGGTCTGCTAAGAGCAGCTTAACCTACAACACCCAGATCTCAGTTTTTCATCCCTAATTTTTAGGAAAATTGCTATTTTTAGAAATTTTCT
>VDFB02100418.1:0-26299 GCA_007258455.2 Sequoia sempervirens | reverse complement strand
TAATTAGTTGTTGACTTTAAGTTTAAAAAAAAAAAATGTTGAGTTTTTTTTTTCTAGCATAAAATTATGGGCATGACACTTGGTATCAGAGCCCTAGGTTGCAACTCTAGGGAACTTTGGGTGTAATTTGGGCATTAAGAGTTGTGTGTGTGTGGATAAATGTGCAAACCTCCTTGTGTTAGCTAAAATAAAATATTGTACTGAAAATTGTAGATAACTTACCTTGCATAGAAAAAGAGAAATATAGTGGTTATTAACCAATCTAGTTAGAGTTGTGATGTACCTAATGGTCAAAGATTGAACAAATTCCATGGTTCAAATTTATTTTTAATTGAAAGCATTTGATCTTTAATAATTAATTAGACAAAATAGGTTCCCTTGATTTAAGTTAGGAAGGTGGACTACTTAGTCTATCTGACAAGGGTTATGATGTTAATCTAGTCTTTCGGCATTTAAGGGTTATGACGTTAATCTAGTCTTTCGACATTTAACTTTCTTAAACCTTGAAATGGTATAATTGAGTTTTGAAACATAGTCTTTTTATAAAGTGCATAAATAGTGTTATAAGACATCACGATGTGTATTATTAAAGAAACATTATTTTGTTGGCTTCCTACGTCTATAACTATAAAATACAATTTTAGTGCTACTTCTTGAAGTTATGGTTGTTCTGGGAGAAACATATTTTCATATAGGAACCTTAATGCATTTAAAGAAAGTTATACTTTTGAAGAGGAAGAAAACTATATGAACCTCTAAAGGGGATTAATGTGTTAAAGGTTGTGGTCATATAAGGTTAGATCTCTAAACCCTTAAATTGATTAAATCATTTTGACAACAAGAATGGAATAATAGAAAACCCTTGAATTGTGTATTATGAGGAACTTGAGCAATCATATAGTTAGATTTAAACTCTTGACAAAGACTGAAACTAAACCTTTAGGGTGTAGGCTGTTTGACAAAACAAAATTAAGGACTTGTATACAAATTGGTATTTATAAACACATGAAATAAGAATCTTGTACACCTTGACAATGGAATTTCTAGGCCCTATTCTATTACCCAAAGATCTTGATTTACATATAAGTGTATAAGGGTTAATCTCATGAAGCAACAAACAATTCACTTTATGGTTGGTAAGAGAGAATTTCATGCATGATGGCATCAACTAAGAATCAAAGCTTGGCAATACATAGTAAATCCAATTTTGAAAAGTGGTCAAAACCATATAATACCTTGAATTAATTGGTGAAACCTTATGTTATTCTAACACTTTTGCAAGTAAATTGAGACCTAGTGAATTTAGTGGAACTATAACAACTACTAAAACTTTGAGTTCTTTTATGTATAGACTAAAATATCAAATGAAAGAACATGATTCAAGTCATAGTTGAGAATGAGATGAAAGATACAACTAAGTAAAGATTAGAGAAAATTGATAAATAGATATTGTATAAATAATTTTTGTCTTGAAAATTAAACATAAAACCTTTGTGATCAAGGGACTCTAAATATGAGTTTGAAGTTATAATATTCTCTAAAACACATGCTATTACTACCTTCCTTATAAATGATCTAAGAGCTAAAGACCTATTGATTCCAAAATAAGAAAGTATACATGTATTATGGGGAGTAATAACATATTCAATTAGGTGTTGACCTTTAAGGTTGTGTACATGTCACTAGAACTAAAGAATCAATTGTTTGAATTTATAAATTTGGTGAGGAATTATGTAAAAGTTTTAGTAAACTAAGTGATTGAGAAACTAAATGGTATCATCATGGACATGAAAATGGTTATGGAAGACTCCCAGCTAATGTTGTGCATATCTATACCAATGCCTAGTACTATGGAGAAAATTTAAATGTAGGAATTGTTACTTATCGCATGTCCTTGAACCTTATGAAGTAGAAATAACTGACTATAAAAATGAAGATTATAACATGAGATTAAATGAGTCAACCTTAGGTAGCAAAATGCAAGATTTATTTATTTATTTATTTATTTAAAAATATATATATATATAGATTAACGAGTTGTGAAAATTACTAATCCATGATTTATTGTGTGTTCTATGAATTGAGTGTGCTTTCTTCTCTCATATTACTATGTTTCGAAAGAAAATGGTTGATTATCTTCCTTGATTGAGTAGAAAAAATTCTTTAGCATGTTGCAAAAATTATAATGAAATCACCCGTATGGATATGTTAGTGAACAAAACAAAAAAACAAACAAACAAACATGGTTGAATGAAAGAGGAAGACTGGTATGGATAAACATAGAGAACCAATCTTGATCCTCTATGAGATGTTAAACACTAACATAGTAAGATAGTAAGTGTGGTGCATCATGTATTGTTAAAATTTAGGAAGATGGAGTAATATCCATAAGCTACATTTGTACATCAACTAGTGGATCATTTCACGAATGCAAAGTGAGTAGATATGTACAAAATTAAGAAGCAAAGTGAATAGTGTTAAAAGAAAAAGGATTGTATGTAAACTGTGAATTGATTTTGTTCTACAATATGGTGGATTTCATAAAGTATATTATGTTATGGTATGTGAAGTGAAAACCAGTAAATGTGTTGTGCCCCAAGTATGAGATACAGGGTATCTAACTTGGGATAAGGGTGGTGGACATCTAGTATGATCCCCGATATGTACCCTTTGTGACGGCCTTTATGTAAGCTAGCTAGTTGTGAGTTAAAATAAATGTGTGAAGTGCATATGTGTGTCTATTAAATGAAATGTGATGTGCTCCTTTGTGTTAGTTTTATTTCTAGGTTAAATGTGTACCCCTAGCATTTGGTTCCCCCCTAATGGGAGTGTGATGCCAACTAGTGTAAATAGGGGTTGAGAGGCACATGGTCTACCATCAGGAGATTACGAGCTCAGGGTGTTGCCCCTAATCCTGATAAAGGATCTATGTCAAGTCATTGTAATCTTCCCATGGACGTTGACCGTGGCCTACTCCCCCACATATGAGAGCCACACTTGTTGGTTCATAGTGCAAACCTATTCGTTGATGTTTATAACCCATGGGTAAAGGATGGAATAACATGGACTACCAGTGATTCATACTTATGTGGTCAAGGACCACCAGCTACTCATATTCATGTGGTCAGGGACCACCAGTGCTTCATGTTTATGTGGTCAGGGACCACCAGTGATGTATATTAATGTGGTCAGGGACCACCCGTTATTCATATTTATGTGGTCAGGGACCACCTGTTATTGCATGCTATAATACTTATGACGTGGTTAGAGAACCACCATTCCCCTCCTCCCCTTAGGTGGCTTATCAAGTCATGTGGTGCTTGTAATGTGCAAATTTTATAGTTGAAATATGAATTATTTGTAATTCTTGATTGATGTTTTATTTTTTTATGCGCCAGCAATGTGTAATTTTACATTTATGTATTTGGGCTATTTAGCCATTTGGAAGTTGTTATATAGTCCGATTTGCCTCAAGGACTTGTTTAATTTTGCCTTTGAATTATGATTGGAAAGTTGCAATGTAGCCACAATTTATCTTTATTTTGTTTCTCTTGAATTTATAAGTTCCCTCTTGGGATTTTTATTGAAACTTTGGTTTATGATATTGTGTTATTCAGTTTGAGGCTTTCTCCTTGGTTGCAAATTTGCTGGCATGTGTGGTGTAATGTGGAATTTGTAAACTGCCATATCTCGGGGGGTTCCCTGGCAGGTCGTATAGGGGAGTAGATGTGTTGGGGAAATTATTTTGAAAGGGATTGTGAATGGGACCGGTATGGGATGGTCATTAATCCATTCTTCCCTCATTCTATGATCATTCTTATCTATATGGAGGAGTCCTTAAAGAAGGGCTTTGAGTGGTATCCAAGAATATCCATCCTTGTAAACCCTATTGATCCTTGTGATGTGAATTATGGGTAATTGTTGTGATGTATGGGTAAATTTTTAAATAAATGACATGTGAAAGTACTTGACTATTATGTGGAAAAGAAAGTAATAGATAAAAAAATTAAGACTACTATTCTTGAGACATGAATTTATATTGAAATGAAAATAAGTTCTAACATCATGAGTGATGTTTATGATGCAAAAGGGAACCCTGAAGGGTGTCCAAGGATGTTACTATGTTTTGGTTACATGTTGGTGTAATGGTTAATAAAAAAATGTTAATTACATCGATGCTTACTTGCAATTGTTACATGATGAGTATATTGGGTAAATGTTCTATGGTGAGGAAATTTTTTCTAATTATCTAGACACTCAATTCATTGAAGGAATGTATTTAAAGTGTTCTTCTAATCGAATGTTTTGATTGTTTCATTATGAAAGTAAAGTAATTCATATTTTAATAGATTTATGCGTGTTGCTATGATGAGATTAATTTCCAGGCCTTAACGACTTCCAGGAGGAAGTCTAAGCTAAGGGGAGAGGTATGTAAGGCCCCACCTCGTATATGCCTAATACAAACCTAATTTGTTATATGCTTTTCTTAAGTTGGTGATTAGATATATTGTGAATGATAAATAAGGTGATCATTTGGTAATATTTTGGAATTTCATTTGAACATTATGTTTTACCTTCACTATCATGAAGGTGGAATACACTCGTATACTATGGAAGAAAAATTGAAATTTAAATGGATTATTATATGATTAAAGTTTAGAATATTCAAATAATAGATTTATGTGATATACGGTTGTTACTTATGATTGTGTTGGTATTGTGCAGAAAGGTAATGGTGTTGCATGGGAAGGGTGAACCATCAAGAGAAAATTAAAAGACTCTTCTTGAAGGTTGAGTTTGGTGAAGAGTGATTGAAGATGTCAAGTTGACAAGGTTACATGCCTACTAGAATCGACTTCCTATGAAATCAAGTAGCCTGTGGCGAGCATTATCATTAGGAATCAAATATGCAAATAGGAGGATAGATAAATGTTGGAATCAAATCAAATACATCTTTGGGAAGTTCTAAGTGTAGCCCTATTTGACTTAGAAGGGTTTGAGGTTTTATTATTGGTTGGGTGATTGAGTAGAATCTAATTGTAGGACATGTGATGTGAGTTTGGTTGGGGTTGGAACCCTTGGTTAGAATCAAAATTCGTATGGATTCTTGTGTAGGTTTTGAAAAGGGATTATTGAGTCAATTTCCTTGGTTTTTGAACAATAATAGACCCCTAGGACCTATACCTATGGGTTTGGAACCTTTTTGACATGTGAACTTGTCCTTAGAGTGTGAAAAGACCCCTCAAAAGTCCACATTCATGAATGTGACGAATTCAAAAAGTGTTGGGGCTTGGGAAGAGCGACTTGTCACTCTCAACCTCCCACTCCCCAAAATAATCTTGGAATTGACACAAGACTCACACATGTGTGAGCACTTGTGGGAAAGAGTGTAGGTTTGGAAGATTCCTATATACCTCAAGAAGATGGAAGATTTGGGCATTGCCCACTTCTCCTCTTGGAGAACTTGAGTGGAGATGGTGGAAGGAATGGGAAGAAGAGAGGAACCCACTTCTTTGGAAAGAGAGTGATGAAGATGTTTTGGCTTGGAGAGGAAAGATGGTTGCAAGAGTTCAATCCCTTCATAAAAGAGATAAGTTCCTCCTATTTCAATTTACCCTTGTTGATTAGTTGTAAGAAAGTGAAATAATGTATAAGCTTAAGGTTTGAAATAGAAGGTAGAGAACTTAGATGTATGTATTGGTGTTATGTTAGTTGAATCCCTTGTAAAAATCGGAAAAGACTCCATTTATTTTCATGGAGCTAAAATGATTTCTTGCTCGGGGGTATGGCTAGAGCCCACGAGACTCCATGACCCCATTACGGTAGGGTGGAGAGCAAGCCCAGTTTATTGTGTGCCATTCTTTGTTTAAAAGATTGTATTTTCTTATAAAATGAAAGGATGAGAGGAAAGCTCTTACTTCATTAGAATGTTTTTGTTTTATTTCTAAGCTTTGGGTAATAATGGACATTTCATTTTTTTTTCAATGGGGGAAAATAAATTGCCTTGTGCTTGGGACATAGAGGTGTCCACCTTCGGCTTGAAGCAAAAAATTACATTTCAATGCATTTGAGTTTATGCAAAAAGAGTTGGGATGATGTATGATAAACGATGTGTAGAGTAAAAAGTTTTTCCATTGTTTTTAATGTAACCCATAGAAAGATAGTTATCTAAATTCATCAAAGACGTTTATTCTCAAAAAGAACTAAACAGTTAGACCTCTACACTCTCATAACATCAAAGAACAGTTAAAAAAGAAAGAAAAGAAATTGTTATAGTCACTACTGAAATAAACAGAACTCTAATGGATCCCATTTGTGTATTGCTTGTTATGATGTAAATAAATTATCCTCCAATTCTAATAAAATTTCATAAGGGTTCTCTCTGGGTTACTGCCAAAGGAATAAATACATAAAATGGTTATGGAGATGTAGTTTCCTTCCGGTCAATCGAAACAATACTAGAATTATTTTTGTTTAGGATTTAAAGTCTTACAAGACAAAAAGAATAGATATAGAAGATTTATTGTTCTATTTATATAATTTATGGAAGGTCTCTAGTCATCTATATAGCCTCAGTATCTATAGAAAATCAATAAATCTTTACAACATTATCATCCAACCCAATCCAAGATTAGCCTTGGGAGATTGCAGAGAGCACTATATCACCAGTAAGTTTACTACAACTCTTTTTCAACCCACCATAGTAAACGTGTACCTCCTATTTTAGTTGATGAATTGAAATCTAAATGATCATTTAAGGAACCCAAAGTACTTTCTACATTAGCATCTGAAAACCAAAGAAAAGAAAAAAATAAAAAAATAAAAAAAAATCGAGCTGCAATCAACTGTAAATAAGTGCAAAGCAAACAAACAAAAAAAATGAGTTGAGTGTTGTGAAATAAACATATGTTTAAATGAAGACTTCAGTCATCTTTCCCCCTTTGTCGGCATCAGAAAGCTTGCCATTTTATGCATAAAAGTATAAATATTGGTAACATGCTTGCAAACAATAAAATATAGAAATCTGAACGCTACCCAAGTCTCCAGCATTTCAAAGTGCGCAGGTCTGGGTAAACTCAAAATTCTCAGTATCACTGGGTGATTATAAAGAGTGTCTATCTTCGGTCTAGGCTAAGAAGAGGTAGATAATAATAAGGAAATGGGATAAAACTGTTCTTAAAACAATCTGCTCACATAATTAATCCAACGCCCAAGAAGCAATAGCATATAAGACTCCCACCCAATGCCTCCCTGTAAATTCGCACTTCCCAGCATGCTAATAAAGGAAATGATATAATTATATGTCATGGGAACAATGAATGAGGTATGTCGTGAACGATTGTTTTGACTGAAGGAGTAAGTCCCCATCTTGCTAAGTTATAGTCACTGTCAAACATCTTTAAGGAAGAAAAAAATAAATAAATATGCTGACGAATTATTTCAGACCATTAAATTAGTTATCATTAATTAATAGTTATATCAATTGATACTGGTAGTTGAGTGATTGACATCCAAGATTTCGCATCAAGATTTTCTTACTACCACAGCTGGGAACGGTGCTTTGGTCACCTTAGTAGATGAGGTCTGTCACATTAATTGCAGCCTGCTTGGGCACACAAAATAGTAGTACTAGCACTGTGAAATATGATCGCTAGTCTTATTAGGTGGATGAATAATAAATTATGTTGTCAGATCTAGGCCTCAAGGTTGGGATGGGATAACATCCCATGTTTAAATGACCCCCTCAGAAAATTTGCAGCTTGCGTAAAAGACTACCATATTTTCTGGAAAAGGGTTAAGTGTGAATGTCACGCACTCATCAGAGAAGTTACGTTTTGTCAGTAATTTTCATTGATGTACGTATTCTTGTCTGTTCATTTTCATATATATCCATTTTCCCTTGCTATAATCCAGTTGGCATCACTGATGTGACCACATCACCTGAACGACAAAAGCATTGAAATAAATGACAGGCATTGTCAATATTTATGATAGGTTTAGTGATAGTAAGGAATATCAAATTTGATTAAACTAGTATTAGTTCCCCACCCCTGGGTCATTATCGTGTAACACAATGAGGGTAGATTAACTGCAGCTATGGCAGGGCTCGATGTAGGCATAGCTGCCACAAATATAACTTCTTTTTAAAATCTGAATCCTATGTTACTGATAATCCTAGAGTTAGTAATGGCACTTGATTTCTCTTAATTATCACTTTCGAAAGGTTATTAGTCAAAAGAATATGGATATTAATATTGATAACAATAATTTTGTGCTACAAAGTGAGATATCGATGAACGTCATAATGCTAATAGTACCCCTCAAATATGATAGAACAGTCTTTGTGACTGCTCTGAAAATCAATGAGTTCATATTTTTATAATAATAAGGCTGCGAGATAATTGATGAGAAAATATAAATATATTCCCTCAGTTAGCAAGCACTGGAACTTATGCGCAGCTGGTTTAATGTTTGACTATTTGATTTTAGGGTTGGTATTCACTCGTTACGGTAAAAAGAGTAGTTAATAAATTTAAATTAGTATTGTGCAGATGTGAATACCATGTTAGCACGAAAGAGATAAAATAAAAAAATAAAAAATGTTTGATTGGTATTTAATTACCGTGCCTTAATCCTTGCACGACCAATATTAATATGGTTAATAAACAATGAAAAAGTGAACATAAAAAAAATACTGGCAATGATTAGTTAAAAAAAAAGAAATGCTTTGGTGAGGATATACCCGTAGTTGATAAATGAGTTTAGTAAAGAAATATATATAATTGTGTAAAGAATCTTGTTAGCATAAATTCGTGTTAAACAAATAATATGAGTGAAATAATAATACATTGTTAAAATTTACTGGATTATTAATGTTATGGTGGAATAAATGATAAAATTATTATCTGAGATTGCAATCTTAATCTAGTGGGTTAATAATAATATTAATATTGGATTTGACAAAAATGGTATATTGATGTTAATTCTAATAGTTTTAACGTTTTGATCTTAACAACAATAAAAGGATGCAAATTCATAACTAAATGGTGATATTACTATTTCAAAAAGAAAGTGATTTAAATAATGTTAATTTGATGTTAAGGTAAATAAATAAATAAACGTTTTTTTTGATATTTTAAGTTTTAACCATGAAAATAATAGAGTAATTTAGAGGATTTACTAACCCTCAAAGTAAAATAGATTAATTTGGAGGATTTACTTAAGCTCAACTTCCTTTCACCTTATTAACTTTGGAGTAAATAACATGAACATAGATGCAATGGGTAAAATTAAATGTAATATATTTCAGCTTTAATATTTTGGAATAGTAATAATAAAGAAATGTAAATGGGGTTTATTCTATGTGGAAAAACATTGGTAATATAGGATTTAAAAAAAAAAAAAAGCAATAAATTAAAAGTGATACTCATATAAAAGTCAATATTAAAGTTACGCCCAATGTTAATATTAGTATTAAAAGAATTTGTGTTTGAGTAAAATAATAGTATTAATATAAAAATGAAATAATAATAATAGTAGTGGTAAAATAGTAAATTATAAATGTTAAGAGGATAATATAGTATTAAGATACAATTAAGGATAACTTTATTTTAGTAATATTATATCAATATTTTTTTGAATATGAACAATGATAATAAAATTAAAATTCATACATGGGTGCACTATGGTTATACTATTTGCAAGTTTAACTTGAATTTTCCTCAATAATAGTCTGGTGGGTAAGGTCCCATTGATACCGTCACAAAAATAATATTGGTAACTTTGACCCAATGGAATTAGCAATTGCAACATCGCTCTCAAATATAAGAATTTAATTGCCATAACAAAACTATCCTACTTTTGAAAGCCAACCTTAGAGTCCTTAGAATCAATTGTGGTCTAACTTCTTTCAACCCAGTCAACCCAAGGAAGGCATGAATATTTAATAGGGTAGTTAGCTTTTGCACTTGACATCTCAATAGAGTTCAACTCTGATCTTGTTAACATTAGGTCTCAAGCACTTAGAATGTTATTTAGATTAATTAGTTGTTGACTTTAAGTTTTAAAAAAAAAAATGTTGGGTTTTTTTTTTCTAGCATAATATTATGGGCATGACACCTAAGTCCTCTGCAACATTCACCTCCACCATATGGACCAAACGATCAAGCGACAAATCAATATTTGCATCCATCTGATCTATCCCATGTCATGCCAGAAATGATGAATGTAGAGGACTATGAAGATGAGATGGCACTGGTGATGATGAACTAGAACCAATATCAGTAAAACCCATAGTCTGTGCAGCTACTGTATGAACTGTAGGTGGATTCTAATGCGAACTAGTGGTCGGCTGAGAGTGATGGGATCCTAGAACTGAATGACCTCTATGTCTCAAATGATCTCTAACATGCTCTATACCGATCCCATTGTTTGATGCAATGTAGGCATATGCCTCCAACAGGTCCTCAGCCAAACAATGTAGAGTCATGCGTGCCATATCTCCTGTAAGTGCATCAAGCTGTGTAGGAGTAGGGATGCCAGTCATTGTAAAAGGATCCATGGTGGTCCACTATGATGAAAATGGTGTGGATCAGGAATGTCTAGATATCAAATACTGACCTACACGATCATCAGATATCCTAGTGGTGGCAGTCGCAATGTCACCTACAGTGTCAATTGCTTCCTTTTGGGAAGCAACAACAGCCTCATCTGCTATGGGGGCTAGAGCTAGGGTGAGAGCAGGAGACCTATCACCAACTAATACCATAAACATTGGGGGTGGTCTATCGGCTCGACGATAGGTGGGCCTATCAGCAATCCTACCACGCCCCTGACCAACATATGGTGGAATGTCTAGGTAGTTAACTTTGAGGCCCAAATGGACCTCAACATACAACTGCTAAACAAAATACAATGGAATCTGGTCATTGTTTGGGTATATACCATGTGCTACTAGAAATCATGGGTAGATCAATGAGGCCATAACATGATCAACACATCTAGTGACCTGGTATCCCCTAACCTTACACACATTTTGATAAAATGGAAACAAGTGGCTTTTATCATTTCTTTGGTGACACTATCTTGTATTTGTTTAAGAGGAACGTCACCATGTACTTTTTCCCCGCATGGGAAAGAAATAGCAGCCACTCACGGAATATGCACTAGTCCTCTCAAGTTCATCTTTTAGTTTTTCTAGACTATGCAATATTAACATGCATGGTTCACTATATATCCCTGGTTTGCACCTTGTGCTAATGAATCTCTTAATTTTTTTATCTCATTACTAGTATTTGCAAACAAAGATTCTAGCACAGGTGAAACATGATCTACATTTTCCATGTTATATATATACAGTACACCTAAAAAAACAATAAGACTTTGGTAAATAATATATCTAGATAAAAAGAATACAAATCTAAAATAGAACTTGTAATTTAATTCATCTACTCATCAATAATATTTTCATACTATTAGCTTGATTTAAAAAGAATTGGAAGACAACTATAATCTATAACATAACATCCTTAAATGGTTCAAATTTTAAATGAAACGATGAAAGAAAGAATAAGAATACAAAGATTAAAGTATAAAATCATTTGAAAATAATTGGGGATAAAAATATTTAATCTAATAGTTGTTAACATAAATGAACTTCAATTATATAGCCTTGAGAACATCAAAAAATTATAGCACATCAAAAATGCATCATTAAATGTATATTAACATCATCTGCACTCTAATTAAAAATATTAAAAACAACACGGAATACAAAGAGATGAAATTAAAAAGTTCCAACTAATGATGTTATAATAATCCTCCCCAAGTTGATCCTCTCATCCCAATCATCATACTTAATGTTTTGGTACTTGAATGTGTTGGTACTTGAATCATGTTTTGGTACTTAATGTTATGTTTTTTAAGAGGAAGCATTTTCTCTAGTGGGCTTGATTGAGTGACAAGGTGGAGTGATTGTTGTAATGAAGAACTTGCTAGGAAAGCTAACCAAGTTAAAATGTACACCTATACATACATCATTGTGGTAATATAGACCTATGTCATAAAACACAATTGAATCCTATTAGTTCCAAAGTATTTTAGCAAAGAAGAGATAGAGGAATTTCCAACATGAGGCATAATTCAATCATAATATAATAAAACCATTAATCCATAGTTCTATGTATAAATGGAATGTTGTAGAGGAAAAGATACACATTTAATTTGCAAGGCATAACTCAACAATATGAAAACATATAGTAGAATATTGTACATTATTCTCAGGATTTTTTCTTATTTGTGAGAAATGCAAACCTTCCATGCTAATTTTCTCTAAAACACACAAATATAGGGGGCAGTGTAATATCCCACCCTTTCCTAAATTTTTCCATAGCTAGTGATATGATAATATCCCAACAACTCTATGAATTTTAAAATTGAATGTTATGGACTATATTAAAATTATTTTGTGGACTAATAAACTAAAGAATATTCTTGATATTTAATTACACGTCTCTTGAGAAAAACAATGATTTAATATCTTATGAGTATTAAATTAGATTATGAGTATAATTTAAAGAATTATAGTCATGATTTTGTAATTGTCATGTAATAGACATAAATATCATTCATTTTGTTGGTAAAACTACATATTTAGAGTAATATTATGAAGGTTAAATTTAAATGGTTTATCTAACACTCAAATAATCATTCTAGACTAATAGTTGATTTAAAATTTCTTTTACAATGATTATTGATTATATTTAATAAAAAATACTTGATATTCCCACCAAGTTATTAAGGGTGCAAATCAACTATTGACATGGACTAAACTATTGCAAACAAGGTAAATATATATAGTAGGAGTATCAACTAATGGTGAGGCACTTTAAGTCTAATCAAACATACAATATACCAAATAATATTAATGAAATAGTGGAGAAAATAAATAAATATTCAAACCTCATGAACACTAGAATTATAATATGGAGAAACCCTTTCAAAAAATCCCACTACTAAAGAGATATGAAACTTTTATTAATATTCATAACAAGATTATAACAATCCAATCCACTCAATCTTCTTTAGTCTAATGTTTTGGCTATTTCTACATAACACTATTTAAACCTTATGTCATACATTAAATTATATATAGAGCAAGGGAAACAAGAAATGATCAATTAATTTATGTAATGAGTGGAAAAAAATCATGGTCCACAAGAAAAGAACCCATGCCCCACTATGCATTGGAACATGTACACAAAATATAAACGAACTAATGATATAGGACCTTAAATCCCATAACCTTGATAGTAACCACTCCCAATACTAGTGCTTTATGATGAAGATGTCAACTACAATAAGTCTCATCTATTATGAAAAGATGCTCCACTCTTCCCAATGTAACTCCTAGTACAATAATCATCACGATCTCCTTATTTAATTTTATTATAATAATATCTTGAGCCCATTGCTTACCTTTTCATTTTTTCTCACATATCACACTATAAAATTTTGGAGCTCATTTTCACTTTGCGAGAGTCTCTCGAGGGTTTTAATGGTGTCCAAATTGATATTTTTTAGCTTAATGCATCAAACTCATTAATATTTTTAATTTTAAGAAAATATTAAAATCAAAGCTCTATCGACTGTAATTTATGCCCTTTAGAAAGAATTTAGAAAAAAGCAACATTAAAGATAAGATTTTAAGTGAATGGAACACTAATCCCAACTTACACCAACCAAGTACAAATGGGTATTTAGCTTCATGGAGATTCATTCATGGTTGGTGATGGTGCATGAGTAGGCTAATAGAGGAAGAAAGACCATATGTTCATTAAGAAGAAATTGGGAGAAAAAATAAGCTAAGTTTAAATTTGTAATGATAAGAGGATCTTGATTGAATTATATATATATAGTTCATATGAGAACCAAGGATAACATACTAGAGTAAATAAGCTTCGATAATAAAGGAATCTTGTAAGTATGGGGAAGAAAAATATATCAAACTAAATGCACTACCAAAAGATAGATCAATTGGGATTTTTTTATAGGAAAGTGTGATATTTAATTGAAATCCTAATGTATTAATGTTGTATCTTCAACAATCTTGGAATGAGTACTTGGATGCCTATGTTGTCAAAAGATATTATTATTTTACTATTAGTTCTCCTCATGTTGAAATTTCCATGAACTAGTTAGGATGCAAATCTCCACCACTAAGCTACCCACCCACTTTATGACAAGTCAATTTACGATTTAGGTATGCTAATTTTTTTGACACCTTCTTCACATTGTGAGATGTTACCAAATAATTATAATGGTCATTTGGTTTTGTGTGGATCATGAACCATGTAAGGGTGTGTTTATTGATCTTACTCACCAATAAAATGTATGCATTGAATAATTTTTGTTTTATCATCATTTTATCAACAAGCATATGCATATTTGAGGGTTTATTTAAAATTGACTAATGATATGTTGATTGAAACTATAGGATACATTATTTTACCTTAATTTTTTGGTCTAAAAGATGAGGGAAGTTCTTATTCTATGTCATATTCTTTCTTCTTTAGATGTATCTCATATTTTATTTGGGTATCCATGGATAAAGCAATATCAAGCAACATCATCTATGTCATGCCATTAAGGTATCAAATATGTTTGAACACTAGTAAAGAGGTTACAATTGCAAGAGATCCGTATATGCCTTTATTTTAGATTAAGTCATTTAACCTTAAATAATTTTAAGAACATACATAAGGATCCTCTATATAAGTGCAAGGATTCTTTGCCTAATTTGTAAAATTTTCAAAAGGAATAACAATGGTGGGAAAATCAAGACAAGATGCAACAATTTAGAATTCCTAAAGGGTTTACAATTATTAGAGCCAAAGTAGGTTATATTTTGGTTTTATATTATAAAATGATTCAAGAATCTATAAGGCCAAAAGAACCATAAGCATTGCAAACTTTAGTTTAGAAGCATAAGGGATTGGATATTTTCATTCCTAAACATGGTTTTCATTAAAAAAATTACTCATGTACTATACATACATATTCATGTATATGTGAATATATCTACATATGTATACATACACATGCACATATCTAAATATGTATATATGTATATATGTATATGTAGATATGTAGACACATTCATGTATACATACATATGTATATATGCATGTATATATGTATATACATACATTTATTTTCTATATGTATATATATATATATGTATACATATATACGTATACATAAATACACACACATATGTATGTATGTATGTATGTATGTGTGTATGTATATTTATGTATACGTATATACATGTATGTATATGTATATGTGTATGCATACATGTATATATATGTATATATGGATACACACACATTTTGGTTTTGTTTTGTAAGCATCCTCTTTTGAGGACAACCCTTTGTTGATGATGTTGAGTATTAGTTTGTTGTAAGTGTGTTTATTATTTTAATATCATTTTAAAACAATATTTTATTTATTTATAAATTTTGGTATAATCACTAATTTTATAATATGTTTGTGTGTGTAGGTTGAGTTGCATAATTGTTAGGGGCACACACAATCAACACAATGCAAGATAATAACTAATTCAAGGGATCGAAGTTCAGTTTCTAGTCAAGCAAAGAGAGGCATAATGTTTCATTAATAGCATTTGCTACACATACATAAACACTTTTATATCTTTATGACACATTCATAACTATTTTCATGAATATATATTGGTGATATTTTGTAGTCTAAGAGACAATGTTGGCCTCATGTCACTGTATATGATATTTTCATGATGTATTATGTATGTCTTCATGACCTTATCAAGATCAATATATAAATATTTTGTGCATATTCATAGCAAATGGTTTGTGCTTATTCTATCTATCTATATTACCTTTATCTCTATCTCTCTTTATCACTATCTCTCTCACATATATATGATGTGCATGAATGTTGAATGGCATACATGTAATGAAACCATACTAGTTCTAACTCTATTTAGCCTATCAACAAATAAAGATTCAACATTGGTCTTCTAGATTTACATACATCTTAAGAATTTACTACCATAATCCATAAGACAAAGCAACAATAACCCATATGGGTGTTTAGACTCACAAGTGAAAGTCAAAATGTTATAGCTAGCTATCCCTTCACTAAAAAATAGTAGGGTTTTTAGTTCAAACAAGGAATTACCCCATTTTATTGTATGGTTCTATATACTAAAACCCTATCTCCAATAACACACATAAAGTAAAAAAAATATCTACTATGTTTGGCTTCATGAATACAACACAAGCTTCTAAATGTCCTAGGTAGAGCAATAGATTTCCATTCACATAGTAGAAATTACAAGCTAATGTTTTTTAACATGATTTCTAGAATTTCATACAAGAATAGCTTTTTCTCTTACATTACATATAAAAATACTAAAAAGAACCTTCATAAAAAATCATACCTCATTACCACCAAGTAAAAACAATAAGGTTTACATACTCGAATTTCACAAGCTTCAAAAATGTATAATTTTCACTACCTTCTTCCTCCTTTTGCCTCTATCCTCCCCTTTTCCCTCTTTCTTTTCCTTTTAATCTTTCCTTGATTTCCACCATTTTTGCCATATTCTCTACATGTTTCCCATTTCCACTTCCTTTGCCTTTATTTCTTCCCACTTTGTGAACAATAAAGTCCCACTCTCTCTTCACTTACTCATCATTCAAGTTTCCTCGAATAGCGTACCTCAACATTAATGCTTGATACTTAATATGATGGGGCCAAAAGGTGGGGTGGCCACTTTTTGGCCCCACATCTTTTTGCACTCGCTCTAATAAGGTTTGTCCTTTTGATAATAGTAATGTCCAAAGGTGGCTCTTGTTTGCATGTGGATACATTTATACCAAACATCAACTTTTAGTGATATGTGTGAAGATTTTGTAGTGGTTCTATATATTGTTCTTATTCTCTAAATATAAAGGAGGATGAATAATCAAGTCATGATGGACTAATGAAAGAAGATGAATTGAATAGTGATAGAAACTAGTCTACTATAGTTAGTGATGATGAAAATACATTATATAAAATTATGCAGGCATTCTCATATTACTTAGAATCTCTAGTGTTACAATATGAATAGTATTTTAAACACATGATAGACCTTTTTCTAGAGTGTCTCTACAAACTTGTGACCATTGAATTTGCTTGGGAGTATAGAAAATTGCATTATAATACATCAAATAATAGGGTAGAGAATGTAATTGTTAATTTTATGGTTTCCAAGACCAAACTTTGTAAATGATATTAATTGAGGGCATGAAGACACAATCAAGTCTTTGTTCTTGATGGTTTGATTTATATTTTCAATCAATGGTTCCATTTATACACACTACATGAGGAAATTGTTCAATAAGAGTAACTTATAGTTTTAGTCAATTATATTTCAATTTGTACACACTACATGAAGATATTGAACTAGCTTCATTTGTTATATGGAGATATTTTATTGTAATGTACGTAATCAATGATATGATTCTTGATTTTTTATAAGATTTAATATTATAACACCTTAACAAATCAAGCTATGACTTTCACGGTTCACTCCTACATGTATGAAATTTGCATTTTCATCTACAAGTTTGACCCTAAATTTGTAGTTTTAAAATTATTTTGTGAGCTTAACCCTACATTTCTAGTCTTTAGGAATGTATTTATCTCCATTTTTTAGACTATGTTGAGAGCTATTATAATGTTTTTTTGCACTAACTTTCGGAGGAAACTCGTTTTTCCTTACTCAAACCCTTGGATTATGCAAAACGGGGAAGCAAAATACTATATTAAAAATGCTTTAAAAAATTTCAAACAATCAAACAAGTGCAATTTGAATTCAACAAATTTAAAAAAAATTGCATATAGGGTTTCAAAATTAAACAAATACATGCATTTTGAACTAAAAAAAAATGGAATTTTAAATACCTCGTGCTCAATATTGGTCGATATGCGAATTTGAATGATGAAGTTTGAAGAGAGGACCCAAAATTTGCTTTCGCCGGTGAGAAATTTTGTTGGGTCACCGTTCGTTCGAATTCTGTTCGCCGCGCGCAGGGACAGTGACTGGTAATTCACAGTGTGAGTGTGAAAGTGAAAGCACTTTTTTTGGTTTTGTCATATTCAAGGGGTTCGGACGAACCACCTTAAATATGACTTTTTTATTAGGCTCGGTGGGGGTTTGGCCGAGCCAGGGGTTCGGCCGAACCAGTCAAATGGTTCGGTCGAGCCATATGGTTCGACCAAACCACTTTTCTATGAAGAGTGTGGAAATTTTGAAATTTCCTTCCTCCACAAAAGTGTAAACCACTTATGTGGCTTCACTCGAATAGAGTGTACCAGTGAATTAGAGAATCTCATGGAGGTCCCAATGATAAACTGGACCAAATTTTGGCCTTGTTGCAAAGTCAGGGGGCTAGAATTGAAGAACTAGAACAGGAGAGGCAAATTAACTGCCAAGGATTAAATACAAATGAAACCAGTGGTGAAACAAATGTTGAACCACCTGGAAACAAAGGAAATCTAAATAAGGTGGCTGAGGGGTTGGGAAAAGACCTAAGGAAGGTCACTCCTCCAAAGTTTGATGGGAAAACCCTTGGAGATGGGGCAGAAGCCTGAGTTATAGAAATGGAGAGGTATTTTTCCCTATGAAATCTATCAGATGAAACAAAGGTTGAATGGGGTTCTTACCAGCTCACCAGTGAGGCTGCTACTTGGTGGGAAAATGAAAGGGCGGATAAGCAGTTTATGCATGGGAAGGTAACTTGGGATAAGTTTCTATAATTATTTAGGAAGAGGTGGTTACCACAATATTACTTTGATAAGAAAATGATAGAATTCCAGGTACTCATACAGGGTGGCATGACAGTGACTTAGTATTGGGAGAAATTCTCTCACTTGCTCAAGTACGCACCCCAATACCAGCATGATGAGAGGTTTCGAGTCCAAAAATTTATTTTGGGGCTTAGACTTCAAATTGGAAATGAAATAGATCTGCATAATCCAACCACCATGGATGAATTTTTTGATTTAGCAATTAAACAGGAGCACAAGCTGCAACAAGCTGCTAACTATAAGAAGAGCAGGGAATCCAAAGTATGGCAATAAGAAGTTCCAGGGAAATTGTCAAGGTAATAGCAATCAGGGTGTTCAAAGCAAATAGGACAATTAAGGGAATGAAAATAGGCAAATTAGAAATATGAAGAGGGATGGTAGTCCTCTGGACCACAATGATGGAAACAGGAACAATAACAACAAGAGGGGCAATTTCAATAAAAGGACCGATAATAACAGGAGAGATTTTTCTGACAAGCCCAAAGCACCTCGTGGGGGTTGTTATACTTGTGGTGGTGAGCATTACGCTAATGCATTCCCTCAGAGGAATAACAAATAGAATAACAGGAATCAGCATCATATTCATGCAGCGGTTGACAATCGCTAAGCAGATCATCAAGCCACTCCCATCTAGCTATCGGGTATATTATTTGGATGCCCTGTTTCTGTTTTGATTGATACTGGTGCTACTGATAGTTTTATAGATCCTCATGTTTTGACTAAGTTATCAGTTAGACCGAGTTTTATGGTGAATTCTTGGAAAGTTCAGTATGGAAACTGGGTAGAGAGGAAGGTAGAGCAATGCATGTATTTCAGTAAACTTGAACTCCGTAACCTTCAAACACAAGTGAACTTATATGTTGCATTGTTGGGGTCTTACGATGTGATATTAGGGATAAATTGGCTCTCTGGACATAAGGCTCTTGTGGATTGCGAAGAGAAGTCAATAAAGTGTCTTGATGACCGAGGAAACCATGTGGAGCTTTGTGGCATTAAAAAGCCTTTAGAGCTTAGGAAAGTCTCTGCCATGCAGTTGAAAACGGAAAGTTGGAAGGGATGCACTATCTTCGCAATAAAGGTCAAGGACCTTGATGAGAAAGAATCCCCAATTAATGATCATCCCATTCTGAAATAATTTGAGGATGTTTTTCCTATAGAGCTGACTGAGCTACCGCCTAGGTGTGTGTTTGATTTTTCTATTGATTTGACTCCAGGAGTAGAACCTTAGTCTAAGGCTCCTTATAGGATGAATACAATAGAATTATTTGAGCTTAAGGCCCAACTAGAAGAATTGTTGAAGTAGGGTCTTATTAGGCCAAGCGTGTCACCTTGGGGAGCTCCAATTATTTTTGTGAAAAAGAAGGATGGGACCTTGAGGTTATGCATTGACTACAAGATGCTTAACAAGGTCACTATAAAAAATAAATACATGCTTCCACACATTGATGGCTTGTTTGATTAGCTAAAAGATGCCAAGGTATTCTCAAAAATTGATTTAAGATCAGGATACCACCAGTTGAGATTGAAGGAAGAAGACATTCACAAAACTTCCTTCATAACAAGGTATGGGCACTATGAGTTTACGGTGCTACCATTTGGGCTAAGTAATGCTCTTGCAGCTTTCATGAACCTGATGAATAGTGTCTTCCGAGATTGTTTGGATAAATTTTTCCTAATCTTTCTTGACGATATCTTGATCTATTCTAAGTCAGAGGAAGAACATGAGAAGCATTTGAGAATTGTGTTGCAGCGACTGAGGGAACATAAGCTGTATGGAAAGATGTCTAAATGTACTTTCTTCCAATTTGAAGTGCATTATTTAGGACATTTGATTTTAGCATAAGGGGTAAAGGTGGACCCAAAAAAAATTAAGGAAATTATGGATTGGCCAGCACCGCAAAATGTCTCTAAAGTTTGAAGTTTCATGGGTCTTGCAGGATATTATAGGAGATTTGTTCAGGGATTCTCGACAATTGCAGCACCCATCACTGCACTACAGAAGAAGGAAAAGAAGTTTGAATGGAGTGATAAGTGTGAGAGAGCTTTTCAGCTGCTTAAGGAGAAACTCACTACTGCACCCATCCTGGTTGTGCCAGATCTGAATGGCCATTTTATAGTTATTACTGATGCATTCGGGGAAGGGGTAGGAGCAGTTCTTATGCAAGAAGGGCAAGTGGTAGCATATGAATCGAGGAAATTAAAGCAACATGAAACAAACTAACCACATGACTTAGAATTGGCAGCCATAGTCCATGCTTTACAGATGTGGAGACATTATCTCTTGGGAAATCCTTTTGAACTAAAGATAGACCATGCAGGATTAAGATATATCTTCACTCAACCCAATCTTAATGCTCGACAAAGGTGATTGCTAGAATTCTTGAGTGAATATGACTTTGGAATTGAATATATTAAGGGTAAGGAAAACAGGGTGGCTAATGCCTTGAGTAGAAGGACGCACCTTGCAGCCATGGTTACCATAAAATCAGATTTCAGGCAACAAGTAGTACAATCCTCACTTGGGGATGAACATTATGAAAAGGTGAAACAAGCCCTAGGGGTAAATTCCTCAAATCGTCGATATGAGGGTTATGTGTTTGAATCAGATGGGCTCTTGAGATTCCAGGGGCGGATGTACATTCCAAGTTCTGCAAACTTGAGAGAGTTGGTGCTAGAAGAATTTCAGAATGCACCATACTCAGGACATCCCGGTATTACAAAGATGATGGAAGGACTTAGGCCACTGTACTTCTGGCCAGGACTTAAAAAGGACATTACATCATATGTAGCCCGATGCTTGGAATGCCAGCAAGTCAAGGCGAAGCATGTACATCCGGAAGGACTCTTATATCCTCATAGGATGCCAGAGTATAAATGGAAGGTTATCACTATGGATTTTATTCAGGGGTTGCCAATGTCTAGGAACCGACATGATACCATCATAGTTGTGGTGGATAATTTGACAAAGGTTGCTCATTTCATCCCTAGAAACCTCAAGGATGGATCAATGGTTTTAGCAAGAAAATTTGTTTAGGAAATCTTCCGTTTGCATGAAGTGCCAGAAATGATCATCTCAGATCGAGAAACTCGGATGAATTCTAGGTTTTGGATCACATTGAACTCTTCCCTAGGAAGTAAATTGAATTTTAGTTCTGCATATCATCCTCAGACCGATGGTCAGACAGAGAGGGTGAATCAGATAGTAGAAGATCTTCTCTGCATGTACTGTATGGAGCAACAACATAAGTGGGAGGAGTATTTTCCTTTGGTGGAGTTTGCTTACAACAACTCCTACCATGCTTCATTGGGTATGGCACCTTTTGAAGCTCTTTATGGACGTAAATTTCAGACACCCATTAGTTGGGACAGAGTAGAAGACAGGGTTGTGATTGGTTTTGAGATGCTCAGAGAAATGGAAGACCAAATGAAAATCATTAAGGAAAAATTGAAACAAGCTGCAGATAGACAGAAAAGTCTAGTAGACAAGAACTGAAGCTTTAGGCAGTTCTCTGTAGGAGATAAGGTCTTTTTGAGGGTTTGGCCACATAAGAGTTCAATCTCTTTTGGCAAGAACTCTAAGTTGGCCTCTAGGTTTGTTGGCCCTTTTGATCTTTTGGAGGTGGTGAATCCAGTTGCTTACAGGCTTGCTCTGCCACCAACTCTATCACGGATACATAATGTATTTCATGTCTCAGTACTTAAGCCTTACCATCCAGATATTGCTCATATCCTTGATTGGCGTGCATTATAGGTTCAAGACCCAGGGGTGATACAAGTGGAGCCTGTTAGGATCTTGGAAGAGTGTAACGTTAAGTTGTGGAATAGGGACATTATGCAATACAGGGTCCAGTGGGACCAGTATTCAGAGGATAATGCCACCTGGGAGAACGTTGAGGATATAGATAGAGTCTTTCCTCATTTAAGATCTTAACATACTCTTATTTTCTTTTATGTAGAGACTTTCGATATACTAGTATCTCAATTTTGTTATGTAACTTGCTTTTAGACATCGAGACGATGTCTCTTCCAAGTGGGGAAGGATGTCATGTCTCAGACTTTGATGTTGTTTTGACCATGACTTTGTGGGGATTTATTATATGAATGATGGTGCGTGATTAGAGTAATATAATATAATACAATGCTTTGGTGTATGAAAATGTAGGAAAATATTTGCTTTTGGAATTATGAATGCATTTTATTTTAAAATATACAAGATAGAACAAAATAGAAGTATTGATTTAATTATTGCTTTGATTTATATTTCTATATTGGTTACTAATACAATTTCGTTGTTGCACGCCTGAGTGCATTTGAGTTGCAGGTGGTCGAAGACCAAGAGTGTGATTGAGGAAAAGAAGGCTAGCTTCCCGATAGGGTAAAAGAGGAGGAGCTCTCGAACACACACACAACACCTAAAAATCATATAGTTGCATTTAGGCCATGTCTGTTTCAATATGATTGTTTTGAATTGCTTACATATAGGTAATAAATGGTTTGAATAAGTAAATGATAAAAATAATAACATAGCAAAATTGAAATATAAATTAATTATCAATTAAGTTGTGAAAAGATTATGATTTATTTTATTTAGTTTATTCCATTTTTTTGTGCAATATTAGAAAATCTGTTTATTAAATTTTATCTAATTAGGAAATTAAGAATAAAGTGAAATATTTTATATTTGCATATGATAAGGAGGAAATATTTTGTCTGCATATTAAAAGGTGGAAATATCTTTGTTTGCATATGTTTAAACCTTAGTCCAAAATTTGGAGAAGGAAAAAAAATGAACAGTCCCGAGAAAACTTTGGGCTCTGGGAAATTCTCCTTAAAACCAACAATGCTCTCGGCAAGTGGCTACCTCTTTATTTTGCATGTAAAATTTATCTATCATTTGGAAATGGTCTGCATGACCCTCGGAAGGAGGAATAAAGCTTTAAGGGGAGAAAAGAGAACATTATTCAGACACATAACCAGGGCTCTGGAAAAGGAGACAAAAAGGTAATACTAGACATCTGCAACTGGAGAAATCTGCCAGGTTATTTCCATTCCTTGCTTTTAAACCAGTTTAAATTTTAGTAAGAAATTGGAGAAATGGGATGCATCATTCTATGAAAATGAATACAAATATCTGAGAAATATCTTCCAGTTTTATTTTTGAATCTGGGTAAAAAACCTTTTTCTCATTTGTTGCATTATAGAGAAAATACCCAATCTCTTTCTTCCAGATCAGGGTTACATTCTGTTGCAAAAGCTGCATATCATTAAACTGCTCTCAATTGTATTCTTTAGTACAGAAAAATTTGTGAGAGAAAAGATCTGAAACCACATATATATATATATATATATACACACATGAATCTGTATTCCTGTGCATATATACATATATATATATATACATATACATATATACATACATATATATATATGCATATAATCTTGCAAGAAAACCTTTACCAGACATTAATTCGAAATTCTTTTGAAATAAATTTAAATGCAGTTGAATACTGGGCAAATTCTTTCTTTTCTGTTATGAAATTGTTTAACTGTGGGGGGGGGAGGGATTTTAATCCCCAGCCCTTCCCATAGGAAGGGCACGGCTCTGTGGGGAGGCTCGCGCCCTCCACAGGCCGCGGCTTGTGGAGGGGGCGCGACCTCCTCACAGCCCGCGCCCTCCCCATGGGAGAGGCAAGGCCTCCCAACACCTTTGTGGTGCTTAACACTTGTTTGGAACCCTGTATAATGTTTTTATTCTGTGTGCACGGCCAGAAAACGTGAGAACAGTTATGAAAATCAGTATTTCTTTTCTTTAAAGCATATATATATACACTCAACTGGATCTATATATATATATACATATATACATAAATGCAAGTTTAAATAGGAAAACCATCTTCAGAATGTGATATGATTTCTGTCAAAAATACACAAACATCTCAGTAATTTTGAAGCTGGAAATGAGAAAAAGTACCTCTGAGAAACATTTAAACTGAAGATCTTCTTGATCACACTGTCTTATGCTTATGTATACAGATGTAAATTTCTGAATATTGGTATACAATATAAAATTCAAATGCAAATTTTTCCAAACCTCTGTTTTTCCGAAAGAAATGCCCTATTTCTGTATATTACTAATAACCAGAAACCTGAGAATTTCACTTTCAAATCAGCTTGAATTTGGAAAGAGTAGAAATATATACATAAATCTGTGAACACTGTTTTATACAGAAAATTAATTCCTCTACTTGTGTTCGTACATTGATAGTATCATGATGTACATGCAATTTTTACATTTGAACAAGAACCTTCAAGAGAGTAGTTTGGAGTGAAAATAAAGTCCTTTACCAAATCAGAGAAAATTACTAAGAAAAGAGTAGATGCTATTTTAAATACTGAACTTACAACCTTTTTTTTTTGTCCAATGGAATTCAAAAGATGTTTTGAAACTCTCATTTGAAAATTCTTTTAGAATCAATAGAATGCATGAAACATGTATGGAAAATGCACAACTTTCTGCTCTTGCACTTTATTATACTTTACTTTTGGTAACTTCCCAGACAGGATGCCGAAGGTGGATCCATAGAGACGGTAGTTTTACCTTTTCTGAAACTACCATTTGTTTATTTTATGTATGCTTGGCCAAGCACTTGTACCATTGAAATAGATGGATTTGTTTTAAAAGCCTAGAAATATATGTATTTGAGTCTCTGCCACCTCCTGTTGCAAGAAATATATTTTCTCATGTTAGAAATGCATATAGGCACCAGGCATGCATCGAGAGTTCCCTCCTGTTTTATTGTGTTAGGTTGCTAGGATCCTTTATGCAGGGCCGGGGATTCCTTTGAGTTAGAAAGGAACCCGAGGAAGTCATGTACTTCGTGGTTGGGCGGAAAAGGCGCCTGAATCACACTCTTGGCCCCAGCTTGCAAGCAAACCGATGGTGTCACGGCGGTTGGAGGTTCAGAGTTTTATTTGCCATTGATGTACTTGTGTATCATTTTGGAATGGCTAGTACAACCCCATTGTATATGTATATGTATTTGACATTCATTATTGAAACTTTGAAATAGAAGTATTGCATGAAAGAATCTAATGTAACATTGATATGTAGAATTTTAGTTTTATGACGTAGCATTGAAAAAGATGTTTCTATTGGAATTATTGATCCCTTCTGAGTTTGGATGAACATGTATATATGAAAATTCATTGATGTACTTTTACCATGTGCATAATCTTGAATAAATTACAATGTTATTATTTATATACATAAAATGCAATTTAACTCTCTTTTATTGAGCTCATTTTGGTAAGTTTTTATGAATGATATTATTTACTTGAAAACCTTTTTGAAACGGATTAAACAATTTAAGATGGTTTTGCTTATAATCTTTCGAGTGCT
>VDFB02100415.1:0-16195 GCA_007258455.2 Sequoia sempervirens | reverse complement strand
ACAAACAAGTTCCAAATTGCTACCCCAAGGTCTCTTGGGTGTCAAGTCATGACAATCCTTGGAATAGTTCAATTGGTTGATGTGATTTGTTGGTAATCACAGGGTGGCCTTTATGGTTTACAAAGAATGGGAAGTTGGGTCTGCAAATGGAGTTTCAAAGTGTTGGAAATGAATGAACAGTGGCTATTCACTCAAAACAACAAGCTAAAACTCACCATATTCATCAGATTTAGCTTTGTTGTGATGCTTTGAATCCTACTCTAACAAAAGACTAAAAGAAATAGCAAAAGAGGAAAGGGTTGAGAGTGATGTTCTAAATCTAAGCTACGAATGAACAGTAACAATGGAGGATGCTACAGTAGATAGACTCCCATAAAACCAAGTTTTCTTTGACCAAGAGAACCTACAACTACACAAAACTAGTGCAATCTTCTAAAGTCTGCTAGTTTTCAGATTGTGCATTCACCTCATGAACATACAAATGAAGTTAGTTGCAACAATGTTAAATAGCTTAGACTAGCTTTACAAAGTGATTCATCATCAACAAATCACAAAAAGCATGAGCTTGGAAATGCATCCAATACTATAACAACATTCACTATTAAAGACATTCAAGAAACTAAAACTAACACTAACATGGAGGTTGAATCATGCATGCACAATGAGCAAGTTTAAAGAGAACACCCATAAAACAATGCAATGCTTCCTTCTATTGTTGCAAAATGCCTCTTACAACAATTCACCACCACTTACAAATGAGGAGCAAGCCCCTATTTATAGTTTTCCAAAAGTGAAAATGAATGGCCAATATTGTTTACAATGAGTGGCCCAAATTTGATACAAGTTAGGGTTTCACCTACCCCCAATATTTCACAATTTAAAATACATTCTTGTCTTTTTCCCTATTTTGTCCTGTAGTGACCCTGGTACTGTAGCAATTTTGTCTTTTAGTGACTGCCTTCCCTGCTGTAGCTAAAAATGCTAAAGGTTGCCCCTTTGTTTGATATGTTTGCAACATTCCTCATTCGATCAACTAGATTTCCTTGTTGATTTGTGTTATTGAAAGGTAGACATGTTGATCTTGATCCTAGTGGAAAGTTTCCGGTAATCATGGTTGCTTTGGGGAAGATAAGACAGTCCCCCATTCTATCATGTTTGAAAGCATTTCTCAACTTGGTATTGCCTAACATAGATTCTTAAGCGGGCTTATTCAATTAGGTAGAACTCCCCTTGATGTCAATGTTCAGATAAGCGGCTCCTTTGGTGGTCGCAATCACCCTCTGAGCACAACAAAATCTACGCCTTTAGCATGGTTTCATGAATCCTGTACACAAGAGGTGTAGTAAGTGCTTTCATACGTAAATCAAGGCAAATGTTAGTCAAATCCTGCAAACTCATTAGTTAGATCCATCCATGCATCATTAAAAGATCATAATATTCATCATTGTTCCACATTTGGAGTTCATTTGGACCATAAACATAAATGTGGGTTTAGGGGTGCTGGTTTCCCCTAGACCAGAAGTTGTTCGGAGTATCTAGGAGTAGGACAACGTTGAGCCCGCAGAGACCCACAGGCAGCTACCCACAACAAAAAGTTATGCATGGTGAACTGGGCGATCAAATTCCATGTGAGGGGCTTTGGCACATGTAGAAATAAATTGTAAGGCACTTGAAGTTACTTCGTGTTAAGTTTGATGCATTTGTAACATGGATGCAGGAAGGCCGCTGATGTTTCTGAGCCCCATGCTTAAGCAATTGAATTGAGCACGGCTAACCCGCAGCGGAAGTTTACTGCGTAACTTAAGTAGCAGCTTAAGACATTAAGGGCTATGTGCAAAATTTTGACCAATTTAGGAGATGCATGAGGGAGCTTTCACTGAGCTCCATTGTATGTTTTCCATTAGGTTCCATATCGAGGGACGGAAGTCAGCAGCTGCCATCCAATAGAGGACCCAAGAAGCTCGAGGACCTGGCGTGTGTGCCAACAACTTTTAAATTTGGGCAAGGGAAAATCCCCTTGCGAAACCTACCATGCAGAAAGATGGGGGTGTAAGGACATTAGGGAATGATAATGGGGAAACAACCACCCACATGCGTCACCGCGACAAATTGTTCTCGCTTAACGCTTTGACTTAGTCAATGGGCAAATTGAGGACGACGATGAAAGGGAAAATCTCCTAAGGAATGATTAGGCAAGCACGAAAATGGGTCGTCAAACACTTGAAGTCGTTAGATGAAGCTTTGATACTCCTGTGGGTTTGAAGGAAGCGGGCACCGTGAGGTGGAAAGGCGTTAAAGCTCAGTCGTTAAGTGACGACGTTTAGGAGATAGCGACCCACATGCGGAGTTCTGCAAAGCCACAACCCTTAGCAATTTTGAGTTTTTTTTTTAAATTAAGCACATGGAAGATGCATTAGAAGGGTGCCTAGACCTATTCCTCGATGATTTGGACCCTTTCAAAATGCAGAATCTAGAGGATCCGCTTTTAAAAAAAAAATCAATATTGATACTGTTAAAACTCCATTACCTAATCCTACTTGGACGGGCGACTCCGCATTACCTTAATCTCGTGGAATCCGTGGACGCGAGGGACGATTTAATCTACACAGTGGAATCCTATAGATTAATGATGGAGGGATCACACCCACACACAAAAATCTTGTAGATAGTGACAAAGGGACGACACAACCCGCAAAATGTAATCTCGCGATAACACAATGGAGGGATCTGACTCAGAGTTAAATTCTGGCCAACTTCACAAAACTTAGTAAATGGAGTTTTTCAATTTTAGCATGGTAAGGGCAGAAAGAGTGCCAAGACATATTTCCTTAAGATTTGACTCATTTTGAAAAATGCAGAAATTTGGAATGCGGAAGCTAGAGGGTTTATCACCCTTTACAACGACATTGCTCAAACAAACTTCTGCGGACGAACTTCCGTGAGCGGACTTCCATAGTGAAATTTTTTCAATGTCTAAGCACATGGAAAATTTGATGCAAACCCCTTTAGGCATGTGAAGACATTCATTTTATGGGCCCTAGATGATGAAAACTTGAAGTTTGCACCCTTTTTGGAAATGCGAAGATTTGGAAGGGGGAATCTAGAGGGTCCGCCGCCCTAAAAATGACAATCCACACACGAAAACCCGCACATGGTGACCTGCACATAGAATCTCACGAATGGAAATGGGGGGCAGTGACCCACACACGAAATCCCGTGGATGACGTCAGAGGGATGAAGACCCATAGAGAAATTCCCACAGCTTCTTGAAACTCAACGAAACCTTGGCAATTCACTTAAGCATCACAGAAACATCCCAAATCCATAGGAAACTTGTCCCCAAAGTTAAAAAATGAAGGAAAAATCAAAGAAAGCGAGCAAGGACCAAGTCAGCAGGAGTAAGGAAAAAGTGAAAAAAAGGGGGTCCCTGCCTTCAGCGAGGCGTGTGTGCAAAATATGCACAACAAATGGTGACTAAGCTAGGGAAATGCTCTGAAGCATTTCGATGACAAACTGGAATCACAAACCCAAAATCTCTGGTTCTGACCTTCACGCTAGGGCAAACAAACTAGATGCTCAACCAAAGGATCAAAACCACTAGTCAACCCAACCTTCAGTATGCTGAAAAATCCAAGTGTGTGCAGATGCATTCATTCCCATCCTTAAGTCACTATAGGAACCTAAGCTTAGTCAAGTTAAGCTACGTATTTTATTCTAACTCCAAAAGCATCCTAGACATTTCCTCGCTGCTAGTCAGGCATCCATTGCCCCGTCAAGGTTGTCGTTGTGATTCTCCCAAACATTGCTATATTGTCGATCGGGCGTCCATAGCCCCGATAGAGTTGTTTGGATCCTCCTGAAAGTTGAATTATCTTCTTTTGATTTTTAATGTTTTTCTTTCTTTTTCTTTTCTTCATTTCTTTTGATTTTTCTTTCCTCTTCTTTTCATTTCAACCTGCAAACAATGAAGCTTGAGCTCAAGGCTGAGAATCGCAATGGCGTTGAAGCATAATTTTAGATTTTTCACTTAACTAGACTTCACAAAGGACCTTCAACGACCTCAGGATTCTTAAGATGTGTAAGAGATATAAGATTTCATAATACATCAGAATCATACCAACCAATGACTTATCCTCTTTGAATCAAACATCTAGGTTGTTTAACACTAACAAAAAACCTTCACCATCCACTCTGAAAACTTGATTAGAGTTTATCGAAGAAATACTTAGAAAAGATCTCCAGGTAATAAAATGGTTATTGTGCTTACAAACATGCCCAGCAAAGAGCAAAGGGACTCCAGGCAAAGCAGTGTAGCGAAAGCAAAGTGGAAGCAACAAAAATCAAATACCTACACTAACCAAAGCGGGAAAGCAAAAGCAAACAACAAGGAAACCACTCTAAATCAAACTAATCTACGACAAACCAAATAACCTAATGAAAGCTGGAAAGTGGGACTATATACACGAAACCTACACTACCCAAAAACAACTACGTACAAAGATATTTACAAAGGACCACATTCAGGCAAGGAAAACTGATATTTATGCCCGTAGGATTTTGCAATGAATGCACAAATAGCAAGGTGGTTGCGATGGTTCTAATCCATGCAAAATTGACCTTATATTCAGAAAGATAAAGCTTTATATTGCAACATTTGAATTCAATAATATATTTGGGAAGGATCGACAATTGAGGTGATTCATTAAACCCATGGTCAAACCATAAACAAGTTTGTCTCCCCTCATTCCCATAATCAAAATGATAAACACAGTTGTGAGTATTCATAGGAGCAAGGAAAGATAGAACCTGGATGTCACCATGCGAAGGCAACAATGTTTGACAGTCGAGAGCTATCACTGCACCATCGGTCACTGCATTGGCAGCCTCGGGTGGACATAATGGAAGGTGCAACATCCCTCTTGCATTATAAATCTACATATCACAATCAAATTGATCAGGTAGTACACATTGTGAAGAAAAAATTTCAAATGCAAGGAACCTTGTACCTGATCTTGGGCTTGCATAAGATTGAGGAAGTGATTCAACCAACCCTCCTTCCAAGCTACCAGTGGGATCCGCAACTTCCATCGACTGTTCTTTGAGGAGATACACTTTGTCTCGTCAATCTTCCATAGTCCAAGACTCTGCTTGATTGTTGTCCTCAAAAGATAACATGTCCCATTTGATTTCCCTCACGCCGACTTCAATTTGATGGTGTTTCATGTCATAGAAATATGACATGGACGAATCTGTTTTGTTGTAGCTCTCAAAGTGTGTAGGAGGATCAATGATTGAAAAGGAGGAAAGAACCCCAATGGTAGTCTGTAGTTGGCAAGGAATATCACCTTTGTGGGAAGCCACCAAGACATCCTTGCCTTGGTCTTCTTCTTTTTGCAATTTGTGCGGCGCATCAAGAGGTTTACTTGTGTCTTCTTGTTCATCGTCACTATAGATGGAAAAGGAGTTCCTTTCCTAATCCGAGAGCTCTAATGTTTCACCATCCGGAGGTTCAGGTGATATGTCTTCATCACCGCCATCTTCTGAAATGTACTCTTCCTCGGTGTTGCTATACCTCTATGGCACTATTCCAAGTGGGAAGAAATCAACGAGTGACATTGGCCCATCAAGGGGATCGATGTATGATGAGTGATTTCCCTCTAAAAGTCCTCCATAAAATCTGTCATCCATCGTGTACAGATGCTCTACAAGAGGGGAAAACTCTTGATGCTCGATGGACAATGCTCCCATTTGATCTACGTCATTATTTGTAGGTTCGAGACTATGTTTTTCTTCTTTCGTTGTTGTCCCAACACCCCCTTGGGAGCTGCCCTCAGCTAAGTTGTCACTTGGTTCCAGTTCTTGGACTTCTGGATCAATCCTTGGAACAATTGTAGGGGGTTGGGCACTTGGTTGCTCCACTTGTTCTTTAACTTGTTCGATGGCCTCTTGGCATAGCTCGCACATGAACTCTGAATGCACCAAATCATGGAGCCTACACCAACCTAGCAACAACAACACCTCCAAATCAACTTGGTATCTTAACTTTGACCAATCCCTTATGAGTCTTGACATGAGTTCATTATATATTTCCACCACTGGATCTTCATCAACACTTAGGAAGGAAGCTTGATAGTGGAATTCCTCCGCTTGTGGTTATTCCCACTCCTCTAAATCTTCTTTTCCATATGTCCTACTACCCTCATCCACTGAGAATGGGTCTTCGAATTCCATTTCGCTTGAGCTTTCGTCATTATTTTCTGCTACCCCATGGCTTTCAGCCTCTTCTTCTTTCTTATCTTCAGTATCTACGTTGACTGTTCCAACATGTACTGCTACAAATTCTTCTAATTCATCTTCTATGTATAGCCTCTCAATTGGTGACTTCTTTTCTACTTAAGTGGAGGTTTGCTCTTCACCTATGGAGAAAAGGTCTTCTAATCCATTTCCAGCTAAACTTTCGTCAGGGCTCCCTGCTGTCCCAAGGAATTCAGTTCCTTCCTCTTGATTTTCAATCTTTGCATAGGTTGACCCAATACTTACTACTATAGAATTTATTGGTTTAGCCTCAATGTGTTGTCCTCTAAATGTTGACAGCTCTCCTACCTCAGTGGATGACTCCTCTTTCTTGAGAGTTGGCTACTCTAACTTGTCTAAATAGTTCCTAGCTTGGGTAATGATGGATGTACATGATGGGCAAGTAAATTCTGAATGTGGTGCATTATGAACCCTACACCACCCAGACATTGACACCTCTTCCAGTCTTAGTCCATATTTGTTGCTCAAGTGTTCTTGAATCAACTCCTTGAAGGCCTTGGCTGCCATGTTAATCAATTCTTCTTTTGGGTCTGGCAGAGCTAAGGGCTAGTATATTTCCCAAAAGGGAATTTCTCCTTGCAAAACCCTTTCAATTCTGCCTAAGAATGTCAAACATTCCATTTCATTGTGTCTGTGAGTGCCATGAATTCTACATTTTTCTAACAGGGCAAAGTGTTGCAATGGCCTTCTCAATCTCCTATTTAAATCTTCTTGTAGCTGAGTGATGTTGATTTTCCAATGTTGCTCCATATTGGTTTAGATGTTGCTTTGTCTCCAAATTTTTTGATTTTAAAATTCCAGCATACGATGAGATCTATCTATCTTAGATTTTACTTGAATGTGCACTCAACTTCCAGCTTTGTAGGATTGTGCTCAGCCATGCCCTCCTTTTAGTGTCAGTTCTGTTGATGGGTGTTTTTGCACCTTCTCAACACAGGCAAAACATAAATGCTCTACCTCTCTTAAAAGGTAGAAATCTGCAAACAAGTTCCAGATTACTACCCCAAGATCTCTCGGGTGTCAAGTCATGACATGCTTGGAATAGTTCAATTAGTTGATGTGATTTGTTGGTAATCACAGGGTGGCCTTTATGGTTTACAAAGCATGGGAAGTTGGGTTTGCAAATGGAGTTTCAAGGTGCTAGAAATGAATGAATAGTGGCTACTCACTCAAAACAACAAGCTGAAACTCACCATGTTCATCAGATTTAGCTTTGTTGTGATGCTTTGAATCCTACTCTAACAAAGGACTAAAGGAAATAGCAAAAGAGGAAAGGGTTGAGAGGGATGTTCGAAATCCAAGCTATGAATGAACAATAACAATGGAGGATGCTACAGTAGACAGACTCCCATAAAACCAAGTTTTGCTTGACCAAGAGAACCTACAGCTACACAAAACCAGTGCAATCTTCTAAGGTCTGTTGATTTTCAGATTGTGCATTCACCTCATGAACATACAAATGAAGTTAGTTGCAGCAATGTTATTGTTACCTATTTTCACTATGAGCTCAAAATGTAGAGTCAATCAATTCATCATTGATAGGTACATAAATTTTCAAGTTTTGCTGCTAAAGTATTCATTGTTCATCATAAAGATCAGATTACATCTGAATTACAAGTTTTATTGTGCAAGTATTTGAAACAAAATTGGAAATTTGCATAATAATGCTTTTTATTCATTTTGTAAAACACCTGAAATCTCGCACAATCCACGAGAGTAACTGAATTTGATTATGATAATCAAATAATGAATACAAAATTCAATGAAAGCTACACTACTGAAGATAACGTAAACACAAAGAAGAGAAGCAATTCATCATTTCTGTGATGATGAATCACTTTCGTCTTCAGTTGTCGTCTCCAAGCTGTAGCCTCGATTTCACGCTCCATGAACCGCAAAATTGTAAAAAGATGATCTTAGAGATGTACTCTAAGAAATGATGAATTACATTCTACTTTATGCCTACACTATCAATGAATGTAATTTACATTCAATCAAGCATTCACTAGATGATTGAGTTACAAAGGCTGATAATCAAGGAACATGAAACTCAATGGAAGCTTTCAGCTTCGATTATTTTTGCTAACTTGTTTGTTTCAATGTGCGTGAACATGTTCATCATGTTCGAGATCATTTTCATCAGATATGTGGGGAAAAACGGGCTCCCACAAGGGTCGAGCCCGACATATCAAGAAGGTATGAAGGTATTCTCTCATTCAACATTCATATATGAGAGTCATCAAGCATCAAAGAAACAGTCATCATCTAGGACTATCATCAAGCAGTATAATAGCATGGTAAAATAGATTGAGCAGTTATCTTTTTCTCATCATTCAAAGGAACAATTAAAGAAATATATTAAGAGAGCATTGATTGCATTTATTATCTCTTGTTTCAGCTCTACCTTTCATTTATATTCACATTTTGACAAGGCATTGAGCCCCTTTATACTGAAGGGAAAGCAGAGCATTCATGATAACATGACAACATTATTGCATCTTAAGATCAAGAGACAAAACAAAGTATTATGTAACAACATCATTATGCATTACAACCACATATGCAAGTAAGGCATTGACATATTAAAGCATCAAGGGAAACATCATCAATATATTAAGGGGTATGACTGTCATTATCATTACCAGTCCCATTTGTTTCAGTTAACAGAGTTTCAGATTCAAGACATTTCCAAGTAACAAAAGCAGTGATAAGTGAAGAACTTTGGAGATATAATTCTGTGATAGACATCAATGCAAATACAAAAGAACAGGTGCCAAATCAAAGCATTTAAAAGTGTTCACTTACAGGAAAAGCAACAATAGATTTATAGGCATGAATGCATAAGCTGGAAGGCAATCAACATGGTAACAAGACAACATTATTACATCTTGTGATCAAAAGACATTTACAGTTTCTTTTTGACAATCATAAAAGGACCAGTAATTAAGCAATGAGTTCCCTTCAGTGCACAATAGCCAACAAATATAATAGTTACAACCTTTGAACAAATTTCTCATCAGAAGTGGCATTCAAGGCAGTAAAATAGTGGTGATGAATGTGTTCATGCACAACAATATAAAAGATAACTCTGAAATACATATGAAAATATTCTTACTATCAGGAATAATAGAGGGTAACAGAGCTTGAAGGAAGGTAAGATTTTACCCCCAGGGTAATGCACAGTGATTATCAATGAATATGTAGATAGCATCTCTCGAGAAGACAATTCAGAGGTATGATTTATTCATCAGACATGAGTAAAGCTACAGTTTGCAGCTGAGGACAATGATTCAATGAGAGTAAGGCAGTCATACCCTATATTTTCATAAATAGAGGTACTATATCATTGATAACAGTGAGCACTAGTTTCAGCAATGCAAGAGAAATCGACAGTGGTATATGAGGGTTTTCAAGAATGTGAGAATTCGATAATCCCTCGTTGGAGTTAAAATGACACCGAGAGGGGTGAATCGCTATTCCTAACAAATTTGGACCAATTTCAAAAATTCAAAAACATAGCTCAGATTTGATCCTCAATATTACCTGACATCGCATTCATGAGCGGAATGTAATCATTCATAAACAAAATCGGTGAAAAGTAATAATCCCAACAGTTGAACTCCAAACAACAACAACAACACAAAGAAAAGCAGTTGGAGACAACAAAGGAACAAAGAGACACAAAATTACCGAAAGGGAACCCTCCCCGTATAAAACACTCAAATGCCTTCTAGGCTTAATCTTTTAATCAACTGTTCACAATTCCTTATAGGCTGATTTTTGAGCACCCACTCAAGGAGCACCAACCCCTCGTTTAGAGATATCTATCTCAAGGAGTACCAACCCCTCAAATTATGATTTGAACAACAATAATAACTCAGAGGATTTCTCTGTTTTCAGTTAAGCACATGTTTCTCTATTTTCTCATCTACAAAATACCTTAAAGATTCAATAATTGAATCCCTAAAATACTATATAGAGAAGAAATTTACAATATCTCTGCATCTTGTTATTCAGATTTTATTACAGAGTTTATCCATACATTTTCATACAGCCAAGGAATGATAATCTCGCATTCATATAACAACCTAACAAAACATAGTTTTTGGTTTCTATTTATACATCTTTTTTGATTTAAATGCCAGAAAAGTAACTGTCTTTAGAAGTAACGGCTGAACAACCCACCTGAGAATGTTCAGACTGAAGTTAACAGAGTTGTTTATAAAAGAAAACTTCATCTTGTACCTAGCAAGATTATTAGTCGAGGTGAAATTGATTTCCCAATACAAGAGTTGTTTCACCCAACTAAGAGCCGACCTCAACAAATATGAAACATATGTGATCATTTCACTGCTTAAAAGCTAATAACTTCCCACCATTAAACAATTTGTAACTCCCATGGCTCCATTAACCATCGCCGGAAGCCTACCAAAAACGCACAAATAAAACTTCCATATACCACTAATAAAGCCATTACAGCCAGCAACAACAGAAACTAAAATTCTCATGATGGCAGCCAGGCTAGGGTTCCATACCCAACCAAAAAGAATAATCATGAAATTTTTCCCTAAACTCTCATTTCTGTCGATGTAACGTTATGCCGAAGGCAATTAAATCGTTAGTTGTTCCCCCGTGTTTGACTTTATGTTATTCATAGTGAAACAGTCGTTGAGACATCCACCAGTTATGCCGAAGGCAATTCAATCGCTACTCACTTTTGGTTCCTTCTCAAGCTTCGTCAGACCCCTTCTCATTCGCGTAATTCTATAGAATTCACTTTGTTTTGTCAAATCCCTGCGCTTCACAATAGATCGCCAAGACATTAATGTTCTCACACCGACAAAAACCTTTTGTCTTATGTGCTTCGCTATAACATTATGATATCGGGGAGACCTCCTATAGAGCACACCATGCCTTTCTGAAAGTCTTCATCCACTTGTGTGTCGCTGAGACAAGTCAAATCCAATATCGGTAAAATCCCCCATTGTGCTCCATCGACAAGACTGAAGGTCACTCACCGAGACCTCACACTGAAAACCCCAACTCTTACCGAGATGCATACCTTTGCGTTATCAGTTGGCAAGACAAGAAAACCTCACCAAGATATTATATCGAACGAAATCTCTCACCAAAAAGCACCCATTTGTTGTCGATCGGTAAGACAACAAGGTCTCGCCAAGACATTATATCGATAGCCATTAGTTTTACCAATAAGACTCCATATGCATACGATCATTGAGACACACTTGAATTCGCTGAGATACTAAACCGAATACTCCAAGTCTGGCCAAAGTGAAACCCCAGATGTGATGTTCGATAAGACACTACTTAAATCGCTATGACATTTCATCGAAGCACAACCTTTGCTTCATAAGATCTTTTCTTTGTTCCGGGCCACCAAAACACAAAGCCGATGAAAAACAACATGTTGATAGGGATTTCTTTAATACTTATGAACTCCTTATGTATTATTAGTCGGGGTGAGACCCAACTCATTCGTAAGACCTCTCGGCCGTGAGAAATACTTATACCGATAGACCTTTCCTCTCACAATAAGACCACTTTTAATGCTCAATGAAAAGTCAGCCCAATGAAAAATCCAATCGACATGACATCAGAAATGTCTTGCCAATAGTAAACACAGACATTTCAAAATGGATCAGGGAGACCCTGCCATTCTCACACCGATATGTGTAAGCTCGAATGAGAAACAACCAAAACCATTAGAAAAATGAGATGTCAGAACCAAGGTAACTGTAATGCCTTCAAAAATGTGAGTTCAAAGAATGTAAACAAATGGCTTGTAACATGTGAAATACACCTATGGTATGCAAAGAGAACCATCCTGAGACTGATCATCAAAGAGAACTAACTGAAAGAGATTTTGTCATCAAGGACAAACCATAAACTCAACTGAGATCCAACAAGTCCCTGAATATTAAAATCATGCTACCTCATTTATGGGAGGTCATACTATTACAGAGGGAAATATCCTTGAATAAGGCAATGTCATAGTATCCAAATAGAACCAAAAAGGGTGCATAGTGGAAAGGACAAAGATGCAACTCTTGTTTTTCCTGGAAGTTCATGACCCTCAGAAGTGGTCGAAGATAATACAGCCTTGGAAAAGAATGAATGGGTCTAAGTATAGTAATATGGGAGCGTGGACAACAGGACAAAGAGGTCGTAGCCTATACATGATGAAACCACAATAAAGTGTAAACCCAAATCAAAGACAAGCTCATTTGATGCAATGATGGTGACTTGCATACATAGTTCTATGAAACGTTGAAGAGAAAATTAAAAATTTCATGTGTTTAAATGCCATTTCTCATGAGATCTCATATATTTAGAAAACTTGCAGACAATGAAGATAGAGATTTGGGTTTTTGTCAGACAGATAAATAAAATACCCAGAAGCTCTAATATAAGCTGCGGCCAATGACAGAGGTAAAAGTATATAGAGAAGTTCAGTGTTTCCAGCAGAAAGAAGAGCTTACTCATGTTTCGTTCCAGCTGGTTATTCATACCACATATAAACCTGTGAAAACCCTCCAAGTAGGTGACCCCAAATTCTAAGATACTACCAAAGATTACCAACAATGGAAATGCAATCGTGAAATGGTCAAACCACGCCAAAGACTAAAATATATTCAGAATGGAGCTCAATATTCAGTATTGCCATGGAAAAACTTACCTCTGCATTTTTCTCCTTCAAAGTCTCAGAAAAAAGATCATTAGATACAATTCAAATGTGAAATTTCAAGCCCAAACCCTTCCTCTCATGGCGGTGTAGCTGAGCATTTTCCTCCAAAGTCAAGTGCAAAGAGAAGTGATGATTAGGTTTGTTCTTTGCCCTATTATTTTTCGTATGTTTGTTTTTGTTTTGTCAAACAAAACTCAAATCATAAAATGTGTGGTCAATAAACAATATGCATGAGAGGCCCATGAGTCTTTGAAGTCGACTTCAAAGATTTTCTTTAATTTTAGAATATTTTACTTATGCATGGATTTAGGATTTAATAAGTGTCAATTAAATATTAAAGATAATTTGACGATTAATTTAATATTTAACATATAATAAAAGGTAGATTAAATGAATATTAAATATTAAAATAATCATCAAATGGTTATCTTTAATATTTAATTAAAAGATTGCCTTTTCAAATAAATCCATGTAAAAGATGTAAGTGAGGGCCAACTGAAGATTGATATTAGTTTGAAGATTGAATTCATGCACACTTTGCCTCAAGTTTCACATCAGTTTATGAGATATTATCATCATGCACGATACAAAGATAGAGTTCAAGTCATCATGGGCGGATTGAGGTTTTCGCATTTTTTTCCGGGCCTTAATTTCTTTTTAGTGATTTCGCGGCAGCTTGAGGCTCTATAGTTCGCTTATGAGTTGGACCTCGAGTTTGATCATCATACACCTATTTTCGCATGAGTTGAAGCCTTCTTTTAGGATATTTATTATTTTGCTCTCGGATTTGGCCTTTGAGTTATCATCATTCTATACCTAAATTGACTTTTCGGGCCAGCCATGCACCCTTTGAGTTGCATCTATTGTATATATTGAAAAGTTTGTTTCCCCTTAGTTCTTATTTTTTTATGCCTTTGTTCTCTCAAGAAAGAAGACTATCTTGTAACTCAACATTTTAGATTTAATACAGTTTTACAACTTTACAGGTTATCATTTTTGCAGAGGTGTTCCTTCATGATATTAATTGAAATACAATTCACCTTTCCAATTTCAGGTGTTTTGCATGGTTTAAATAATTTAATGCAATTTTGATGAGTTTCATTTTCGAAACCTTCAAATTTCTATCTTGTTTATGCATGCATATATACAATTGCAGTTCGTCACAGGTCGTTAATTGTGCCCAAAAGTTGTTTTATTTTTCCTCTAATTTGTGAAAACTCAGTTTTCCTTAATAAGGAAAGAATACATACAACCTTTTAATGAATTATTAATGTGTTCAAAGTGCTCAAATTGGACTGTGTTAACAAATTTTCCTGAGGGTATAAGTTGTGAATCATTCTGCAAGTTTACCATCATTTAGGTGCATCATCGAGGTTTTAATTTTAGTTCATGCATTTAGTTTAGTCCTTCTTACCCTTTTCTCAAAGAAAATCATTGAAGTACCTAATTGATTACCGCTATAGGAACCGCTCAGAAATCTAGAGGTCTATCTCTTCACCATTGTGGGAATACCCACGTACTTTTGAAGATAATTCCGTTTCACAAATGTTGAATTTAGTCATTCAAGCATTCTGCAAAAAATTCCAATTTAACAACGCTAAATAGCTCAAACTAGCTTTACAAAGTGATTCATCATCAACAAATCACAAAAAGCATGAGCTTGGAAGTGCTTCCAATACTGTAACAACATTCACTATTAAAGACATTCAAGAAACTAAAACTAACACTAACATGGAGGTTGAATCATGCATGCACAATGAGCAAGTTTAAAGAGAACACCCATAAAAAAATGCAATGCTTCCTTCTATTGCTACATAATGTCTCTTACAACAATTCACCACCACTTACAAATGAGGAGTAAGGCCCTATTTATAAGTTTCCAAAAGTGAAAATGAATGGACATGATTGATTTACAATGAGTGGCCCAAATTTGATACAAGTTAGGGTTTCACCTACCCCCAATATTTCACAATTTAAAATACATTCTTGTCTTTTTCTCGATTTTGTCCTGTAGTGACCCTGTCACTGTAGCAATTTTGTCTTTTAGTGACTGCCTTCCCTGTTGTAGCTAAAACTGCTAAAGGTTGCCCCTTTGTGTGATATGTTTGCAGCATTCCTCATTTGATCAACTGGATTTCCTTATGGATTTGTGTTACTGAAAGGAAAACATGATGCTCTTGATCCTGGTTGACAGCTTCTGGTAATCATCGTTGCTTTGGGGAAGATAAGACAATCCTCCATATTGTCCTATTTGAAAGCATTTCTCTACTTGGTATTTCCTGACACAGATTCTTAACCGGGCTTATTCAATTAGGTAGAACTCCCCTTGATGTTAATGTTCAGATAAGCGGCTCCTTTGGTGGTCGCAATCACCCTCATAACACAACAAAATCTACGCCTTTGGCATGGTTCCATGAATCCTGTACACAAGAGGTGTAGTAAGTGCTTTCATACGTAAATCAAGGCAAATGTTAGTCAAATCCTGCAAACTCATTGTTCAATCCATCCATGCATCATTATAAGATCATAATATTCATCATTGTTCCACATTTGGAGCTCATTTGGACCATAAACATAAATGCGGGTTTAGGGGTGTGGGTTTCCCCTAGGCCAAAAGTCGTTTGGCGTAGCTAGGAGCAGGATGGTGTCGAGGCCACAGAGACTTGCAGGAAGCTGCCCACAACAAAAGGTTTTGCATGGTGAACTGGGCAACAAATTCCATGTGGAGCGCTTTGGAACGTGTAGAAATCAATTGTAAGGCACTTGAAGTTACCAAGTTAAGCTTGATACATTTGCAGGTCTGAGGCATGCAGGTGTAGGAAGGTTGAAGGATGTTTGGAGTCTCCGTCATTAAGCAACAAAATTTAGAGCAAGGCGACCTGCAAGCGGAAGTTCGCAGTGTGGGACCCACGGGTGCCTCAGACGTTAAGAGCTATGTGCAAAGGTTTAACCAATTTAGGAAATGCGGGAGGGAGCTATCGAACCGCCATTGTATGTTCTCCATTAGGAATGGCGTTGGAGGGACGACGGTTTGCTTAGGAAGACCCGCAATGAGCTCGAGGACCTGGTGTGTGTGCCACAAATTTCAAATTTGGGCAAGGGAAAAGCCCCTTGTGGAACCTGCCATGCGAAAGGACGAGGGTGTAAGGATGTTAGGGAACGATAATGGGGAAA
>VDFB02100414.1:0-26827 GCA_007258455.2 Sequoia sempervirens | reverse complement strand
TAGGGTAAGTGCATTGAAAGAAATGATGCTTAAAATGGAGGATCCTGAGGCACCCACAAATATTCCTGACTTCTTGAAAACTATTGAATCAATAAATGACATAACCACTTTCCATGGAAAATTGGCAATACAACTCAAAAGCAAGTTGAAAATATTCAAGGAAATGGAGAACCGTGGCATGCCCCAAATATTGAATTTCAAGGGTGAATTACATCCATTTGACACTTGGAAGGAGGATTTGGGAGGATTGCTTGATGTTGCTATGATGCATTTATCTGTCACTAATTACCTCTTGCTCAATGCAGACATTGATATGATGGTAGAGATTGAGTCAAAAATGGATATGTTTGTTAAGGAAGCCAAAATTTTAATTGGTGCAAGGTACTCCTAGTATACCAAGGTGCAAGGTTTATTGAATGTTAAATGGACCACTGAGGAGGAATAAAATGTTTGGTTGGATAAGTATACAGAGTGAATAAGGAGAAGAATAATACATAGCCTAAATAGTACAGATTAGGGTTTTGATAAACATCGTAAAATATTATTCTCTCATCAACGCTCAAGGTGATTAGCACATGGTGCTAATGTGGATTAAACAGTTTTTGACCTTTTTCTGTTTTCTTTTCCTTGCTTCATAAGTTTTTTTGTTTTGATTTCCTTACAGCTGGCATTTAGAACACATGGAGAATATTTTGTGACTATTGTAACAAACTAATGATGTCTTTTAAGGTGGGACCTATTTTCCACAAAGATTTGAGGATATTTATGCCTCATGTTTATTTGCTTCACCTAAAGACTCAAGCATAACCATGAAGGGAATATTGTTGAAAGCAGTCCTATGAGATCATGACATGTGTGCTATCTAGTATGAGGCTTTTTTTTCTCCTTCATCTCTATAAGAAGGAATTCAGGACCAGAAGCATAGGAGTTAGAAAATTTTGAGTTGATACTATTAGTGTTATCAAGAAAATATGAAGCAAGTTTTAGGGTCTTTATTTTAAGTTCATTTTGGAGTTCACACTTATGCATGTAAGACTGATAATGGTATAGCATTTTATGATACATATTAATATTGGTTTCATGGTTATTCTCTCTCCCTGTATGTGTGTTATGAGTTATGATTGAAAGTAGTCAGGGATTTCTTTCATTTGTCTTTGTCATTATCTAATGGATGTTCAGTTTCATGTTTTCCTATTGATTCAATGAATTGATGTAAATGCTTATATGAGAGTGATAACTTGTGATTACTATATGCTAGGATATTTGTAAGTAGTGATAATCCTGAAAGTCAGAGAAATATTGTAATGCAAGATTCTTTGGGATTACATGTGTTATTATTTGAATTGTTATCAGTTTATGTCAAAGGATATTGACTTCGTGCTCTAGATAAAGACACTGGTTCATCTTGGATATTAGTGTTACATTTACAATATTGATTAATTACTTACTCAATCTTTTAACCATAAAATTTCAAAAGGAACATTGTTGTTATTCGTTCTTTTAGGTTTTTTTCTCTCATAATACTCATATAACATTAGCATAATAAGTTTCCAACTTATTTAATGTTACTATTAAGTGGTATCATGAGAGATATTTGTTATTAACAATGTATTTGGTTGCAGTTGTAAAAGGTTTTTTGGGTATACATTGTGGGATCACCCTCTCAGGTTTCATAGAGCCCAAAGAGTAGGAATAGAAGTTTAGCAACCTCTATTCATTCGTTGGCCAGTCCCTTTAGTATTACTAATAATTGGAAATGGAAAAATCCATAGGTATGTCTAGAGATCATTTTGGTTCTTAAAAAATAACAAACAGATAGCTTAGTCCTAAATCACATACATTATGCACTTCCTTCCAAGGTCTTAAAAGGGTCCTATTTTATCTTCACGTGCTTCCTCCAACTGACGCATGTCTCCTTTCTCTAGCACAAACACTCAGACTATATTTTTCACTTCTATCATTATGTCTATTGAAGCTCAACCTCTAAAACTCTAGAATTTGATACAGTATGGATAACATTACTTTAGTTCTAAAATTCAAGCCATATCATTCGACTGTAGTTGAATGTGGAGCCAAACATGATGACAGTTTAATATAATGCATGTTTTACTTCAGAGCAAAAAACCATAGAACACTACCACAAATAATTCTAGACTACCTCCAACAATTGAAATAGATAAATGATAAACATACTACAACTGATCTTTACAAGTTATCTTTTTCTCAATAATGATAGCATTAACATTCTACAACTAATCACACAACTTACCACAGTACTTCTGGAATTCAAATGCTCACATGACATGACAAAAGTAATTACATTTAATTCTCACTGATCTGCTAACCCTTTATCCAACACATTTGACATCACACCTTTGACATCAATAACAACATATGTAAAACAAAAATAACTAAGAAATCTCGTGGTAGACACAAATGGATTTTGGTAGCTACTAACTATTTCACCAAATGGATAGAGGCTATTCCCACTAAGAAGGCCACTAGCAAGGTTGTGATAGTTTTTTTGATGAACAACATTATCACTAGATTTGGAGTGTCGGTTAGTTTGATATCTAACAGTGTAATGTGTTTTAGGTATGAGGAATTTACAACCTTCTTCCAATAGTATGGGATCACTATATCATTTTTATCTCCTTACTATCCTCAAGAAAATGGACAAGATAAATCAAGCAATAAAATCTTGATGAATATTGTGAAAATGATGATTGAAAAGAACAAGAAAGCATGATATTCAAATCTCATAATAGCATAGTGGGTTGATATAGGGTAACTATCATGAAGGCTACTAGTGAATCTTCTTTTGAGTCAGTGTATGGCTTAGAAGCAAGAATTCCCATTAGCAATCTATTTCCTATCTACAAGTTCATTTAGGAGAATGTCGATGATATTTGTCATGCAATGGTGAATAGAATGAACCAACTCATCTAGTTAGATGAGACCGTAAGATCAGCATAGCAGAAGAATATCAAGCTACTACAATAGGTCAACCATTTTTTTGATAAAAGAACAATTTCAAGGAAGTTTCAACCAAATGACATGGTAATTTTATGGAATGCTAGGTCCCAGGATAAGGGAAAGCACAAAAAAATTGATGCTCTATGGTTGGGACCCTATCTAATTTCCAACACTCAAGGTGACGACTTATTTTTTGTAGAGTCAAGATGGTGAACTTCTAGAACTACTAGTGCATGGACAATTTCTAAAGCCCTACTTTTCTTAAATTAGGTATTTTTCATGCACAAATGTATTATATGTATCATGTTGTACAATATTCCCTTTTTTTGGTCTTTTGTTCTATTTTTTCCCTTCCTTTTTTTTCTAGTCTACTTCCCAGTGATCTAGATTCCTTTGCAACAAGTGTCCCCAATTGGAGGCATTGGTATTGCATTTAAAAAAATTTAAGGTTCTTTGTTCTTGCCTTTATGAAAAAGTTGCAAAATATTATTACTCATGCTATGGTTTGCAAAAAAAATTGTTTCTCTAGTGCGTTTAGGCCTAAAAAATCCTAAAACCCTACCTATTTAGCCCCCACATTATAATTCTTCATTACCAAGTTTCAGGTTCCTTAAGTCATAACCTTATGTCCCACTTGTTTCATGAGATTCCCTGACCCCTTATATTTCCTAGCACTCATTTAAAACAACTTTGTCGCATGTGCTTAATTAAATCACTTAAGTGAACCCACGCATAATATGGTTCCCCCACTTATAAAGTATTTTCCACTAGTTTTCAAGGTAAATTTCACTAAGGAAAAAGGAAGTTGTAGAATGGTAGAAAATGTGACACACATCCCCTTTTTATTGATTTCCACAATTTCACAAAGATTTGTTTATTGATGGAAAATGTGGTTGCAAAACTATGAATCGATGTCATGTGGCATCTTAGCATGGTTTGAGTTTGTAATTCTTTATGAAGACCAAATATGAACATGTGACACATTTTATATTATTTCGCATTTCTACAAGTTGCTTTGTCAATAGTTAAATATTGAACAGGGAAGCACGGAAAGGGTGATAGGTGTCATGTTTTAAGTGGATTTTGTGAGTCCACAAACCCTTCAAAATGAACTAAGGTATCCAACACATAATTTTGGAATAAGGACACGTGGGTGATTCTCATTTTCCTCCACCAAGTTTTTTAATGGATGGGGTAGTAAATTATCAACACATGGCACAATTTTATGTGGATTATGTGAGTCTACGAGCTCTTCACAATAAGTCCCTTAATAAGTTGTGGAATTGAAAAAAGTTGCCACATGGCTTATTTCATGACATAAGTAGGCATTTAAGTTATCTTTTCTCTACAGGCCATGTTGGATGACGTGTAAAGTGGTCCAATGTGGAACAAATTTATTGGTTGAATATTTTCAAAGTGTGTCAAATATTTTCAAACTGACTGAATCAATCTTGATCATCAAATCTTGTCCTTTCATCAAAAGATCAATTGCTCACATTCAAATTTGGAAAATGAATAGATGGAGATGCCTGGCTCATGTGAACTGGAAGTAATGGCAGACATGACAAAATGCTACCAATTTTTCTGCAAGATTTATTTTATAAATACTGCAATTTGGCCTAGCAATCAACTCATTTGGCATCTATTGAGTTTGAAGAAAGAATTTGTAGAGCTCAAAAGCTTCCATGATGAATTAAGGTTTTTAGAAAGCGATGAAAAAGTAAGTAATCCTCGATTTGTGGAATTCATAAAGCTTATAGTTCTAGGGTTTATAATTGAAGATTGTATATCTTGATTACTATGTAAAAACGTCAAAATCTTAGAACCATATGCAAAAACCTTGGGTTTAGACATAAATTGTAGTCATGAGTCAATCAAAGGGTGAATCATATTCATCCAAAATACGTTTTGATGAGGATTTGATTGTGCAACTCCCTAGATCCTCAAGAAAATCCATATGTTTCCATGGCCGTCATTTATTAGTTGGTCTTCTTGACAATGGAAAAGAATGTAGAGATGTAGATCTTCCTCTAATTGGGTGGATTTTTTTTGCACACTAGTATGGTAAAAGGGCATCCAAGGTCCCTATTTCTAACCACTAATACAAAAACAAAAATAAATGACTAAAAAACTACTAAAAATTGGTCACGTGACCATTAGTAGTTGATTGCCAGTCATTTATAACACGGCCAAATTCATGACTAAACCATTTTTAGTCAGTTATTGGTTGTTTTGATTGATCAATTTGGTAGCATATTTAGTCGTTAATTTAGTCATTGATTTTTGTTAATTGGTCATTTATTTAATCATGGTAGTCAATTGATTGTTGTTAACTGATCATTTATTTAATCATGGTAGTAATTTATTTAGTCATGGTAGTCATTTATTTATTCATGATAGCCATTTATTTAGTCATAGTAGTCATTTATTTTAGTCAAGGTAGTCATATATTTAGTCATTGTAGGCATATATTAGGTCATTGTAGTCATTTATTTGGGGGTGATCCCACAATACTGGTTTACAATTTTTGGCCAAACTGGACACTAAAATATTTTTTTCTAACTAAATCTTCACTTTCGGGCACCTATAGCAGCTAAACCGTGAGGAATTTGAAGATGATGCAAACTAGTGATTTGTGGCATTTTGTCTGTAGATTCTAAATATATTTTTTCAAACATTTTGGAATCAAATTGCACTTCTTTTTCTGTCTCCTTCGAAAACTAGTTTTTTTTCAGTAAACACCATTTTTAAGGAGTGACACTCACCGTATACAACATAACTTTTTTTCCATGAAGGATAAAATTCTATTTTTTTTGAATTTAGATTTGTAACTATGATATCTAGTGCTTCCAATTGGTTTCATAGTGTTTTATTGAATATTTTTTCCTTAATCAAGTTTTTGAATTCAAAACCAATTACAATTCAAACATAGGCGGACCGTATACAACGTAATTTTTTGTATGTATCAAAATTCAAAAATTTGTTGGATCAAGGAATTCAATATCTAGTGCACTCATATTTAAAATAAAAATTGGTAATCTGCTATTTTTCCACATGTGCAGAACAGAGAGCTTGATTTTTGGTGAAAAACTTATGTTTAATAAAACTAAAAAAAATAAATACATAATAAAACCAAAACATATTAAAATTATATTTGTTGGATAGCTCATTCCAAGGACTACCATCATCTAGTTGGGTATGTGAAGTCTCCTCCATTTTCATCCTCAACGCAAGCTTTGAAAGGAAAAATTTTAGAGTTTTTTGGTGTCAAAGTGGGAGAAGGGGGGAAAAGGGGGGTTCGCTCGAACCAGGGTTCGCTTGAACTAGGGTTCGAGTAAACCCCCTTTCCACAACCATTTTCTTTGCTTATTTTGCTAGGAAATGTGGGACCCAACATTTAATGGGTTCGCTCAAAAGGGGGTTCTAGCAAACCCCCTATGGGTTTGCTTGAACTAAAAATTTGTTTAAACCCCCAAAAACCAATTTTTTTTGCATGGGGCCATTTTTTGCAACTTTTCCTTCCTCACTGGAATTGTAAACCACTTTTGTGGGTTTACCCTTGGTCATTGTATTCATTTATTTTAGTCATGGTAGTCATTTATTTAGTTATGGTTTAGTCATTTATTTGGGTGAATCAGTGATTCAAGTTACAAATCAAATCTAGCTTAATTAATCCTCACAAATTTAAAAAACATACAATCAGCTAATAGCTTTATGCATATAAACTTCAAGTATCATGGATATTCATTTTTTTTGTATTAGATTAACATGAAAATATACAATACAATCAGAAATCAACAATCAGTTGCATAACCACCTATACTCTACTATACAAAGTATAACAAAGCATAGAGAACATGACTGAAAAACAAGGCAGCAACTAAAAATCATAAACTCCCTTGTAGATTTGTGCAAATCAACTCTCAAACATGTTAAATTAGGAATAGAAAATTATTGATTGATCACATAATCTATCGAGACAAGAAATACAAATGCAACTCTCAATGGCTCCAAGCAGCTACAGCCAATTTAGTCTCTGAACCAATGATTACAATCACTTTTCAGCCTAGATCCGATAATAAGAACATTTAGGTTTTTACATGATGCATCCTTAACCATTTTTTGTTGCATTCCCCACTGCTATTGGTTTTGGCTCCTCCAAACTCTCCCTCACTGGTATTCACCTACCACCTCTCTGCTACTACCTGAAAATAAGGTTTTGACGAGGGTTTTAGATTATGTTTTTTAAAATGAAAATATGGCCAAGTTTAATTACAGCAAAATTCTGGAATAAACTAGTGCAAAAGATGCATCAAGTTTAATCAATTTTATTGCTTGATAAATTCCTAAGTGAAATGAATAGAATCTAAGATAAAACCTTAGCTTTAGTCCAAAGGTAAACCCAAAATTCATTTGTAACATTTGTCGACAAGTCTTTTCCAAGTGGAAGAATAGGCAATGAAATCCCAATAACCTCTTTATGCTAAAATTTATCCTAATTTGATAGGCAGTACAAAATTAGCCAAATTAACAACAAATGAAGAAATTGATCAAGACCTTAAAAAGAAAAAAAATGTGGTTTTCGAGAAAGGGAAGCACATAACAGCCCAATTTCACAAAGCCAAAAGGCCACACTTTACAAAGAGAACAAAAGGACGAAAAAACCTAGTCTACAAGAATGCACATGAAATCCAAAACATGCATTTACAATTTTATTTTTTAATTAAAAAATGGAATTGTGAAGCCACCTTTTCAAAAATAAAGCTCTCACCTTTTCTTCTCATTTGGCATCTCGAACAAGCAAGTCAAGATAGACTAAAATCTTGCGAGTGATTTTAATGATATCGACAGAAGTCTGAGGCTTGGACTTAAATAAACCCTTCATCTTTATCCTCTGTAAAAAGAGCACAGAAAATAAAGCTGATAGAATAAAGAGGAGGAACTATATTACGTGATGGCTACGTGAAGTTCTAGAGTGAGTAGGAGAAGAAAGACTATAGTAAAAAAATAGGGCAAAGAAAACGTGCTACAAAAAGGATGAGTCTAATGTGGAAGCATCGACTAAGATAAGGAAACTATTTTCCTAAAAGCCTCAAAGAAATGTTAATTCATGCAATGTGATGATTTTAGGGTATTTCAATTGAGAATCAAAGTGTGACCTGCAAGATTAGAATCAATTATACCAGATGTGGATCAATGAGATGGTCGATCTCATTATGCGGATCAATGAGTCGTTGTTTGTTGCTTTCCCCGTTGCTATTGGTTTCGGCTCCTCCACTCTTCCTTGCTAGTATTCGGCTCCTCCACTCTTCCTCACTTCTTTGATTCGACAAGCTGCAACCTGAAAATAAGGTTTTGAAAAGAGTTTTACAGTATGTTTATTAAAATGAAAATTTCCCCCCAAATTTGCCTGCCCTAATTTTATGTTTATTAAAATGAAAAAATTTCCCCCCAATTTGCTCATGGATTTTTAAATGGAATTCGAAAGAAAATAAATTACAATACATATTATTAAATATATTATACTATTATATAATATTAATAATTTATTATAATGGTAATAATTTATTATAATATTACCGACCAAAAAAAAAAAATTATTATAATATTAATAATATAATATAAATGTATATGCAAAATGGGTGGTGCGACCATTGCAAAAGGCAGTGGGGCTGTAATGACTCCTAGCAATGGAGGCCTTCAAATCTGTAGGATGGGGAGCAGAAAGGAAGGGCAGACGATATCAGAGCGACAGCTAAATGGAAAGGTTGTGAAAGTTGTGCGCAGTGACGGGCAGAGCTCCAGGGCGAACGCAGGTACAAAATACTCTGGTGGTGATGCTTCATTGATGCCTCTTCTATAGGCGTCGGGAAAGACTGCCAACAATGCGCTGGTCTGTTTGCAGGAGGAACTTGAAGATGAGATTGTCGACGTGGCTAGGGTTTTGATTGCTTCAAGCCCTCCGGGAATAGCTCGACAGGGGAAAAATGGAGGATTTTGATTTGGTGGAGATTGCAATGTGGGTCGCGGTAGATTAAAAGTTCAAGTTGGGAATCCCTCAAACATAAACAATGTTGACTCTACCACAAACGATGGTGGTTGGGCTAAACAGGGAGGTCAAAAATGAGTTCAACCAGACGCAATCACTTCTGAGGGAGAAGGCATTGGGAAGGGGATAAATTTGAATGTGAGTGGGGGAAGCAAAGCAGAGTATGCACAGACAACGAAGGATCCTTCCAGAAAGCTTAAAGGAGGGGGGAGAAGTGATCCCTCTTCTAAATTGATCACAGTGGAACTTGATGAAGAGCTAGAACAGGAAGTGGCTTTTAACGAAGAAGTTTTCTCCGGTTTGGGTCTGATTGGTAGATTCAGGGGTTTTGGCCAAGCTTGACTGATCTTCATCAATGGATTTCTATGTACTTGAAGCCTATTCTGGAAGGGTATGTGCAAATTTATCCAATGGCTAAAGATTTCTTTATTGTTGTTTTTGAGAAAAAAAATAGGATAGAAATAAGATCATGTGTGATTATCATTGCGATTGGGATGATAAACACACATTGATGTTAAAGCCATGGCATCCAGCCTTTAACCCAGCCATTGAAGTATTTGAGAGGGCTCCTATCTGGGTAAGGCTCCCCAACTTCCCTCTCTAGTTTTGGTTTGAGTCCTACCTAGAGGCTGTAGGGAACTCTTTAGGAAGCTTTTTAATGGTGGATGAGGGTTCTTCAAATCTTCTACATTCGACTTATGCCCATTGTAGACACCTAAAAATGGTCTGGAGAATCTAATTAATTAAATATGATTTATTTGATTAATTAACCTTAATTCATCTACTTAGTAAATAAATAGAAATATTTATTTATATTAAGTTCACTATTAATTCTTCTATTTTATCATATTATTTTCCTCTTAATTAAATAAACAAAATTCAATACTTTGTTTTATTTAATTATTATTATTATTATTTCTTCTATACTTTATCCATCAAATCTATCCTAAAATTAAATACACAGCTTCAATAGTTGGTATTTATTTAATTATCTCATCACATTTCTTCTTAATTAAATAAAGATATCCTAAAATCTTTAATTTAATTATCATATTCCTTCTATTTTAATTTAATAAACAACTTCTATAGTTTGTTTTATTAAATTATTTATCTCTCTTGTTGCTAATTTAAATAAACCAAAAATATTTAAATAATGCATAAATCAAATCCCTCTATTCACCCACCAATAAAATTAGATTTTTCAAATCTAATTAATGCAACTGGCATTCACGGGAAGAGCCTCGAGGACAAACCTGCAGGAAATCCTCTCAATCTTCTACCTCAAATCTTTCCTCTCATCTTGCCTGGTGTTTTCATGGGGAGGAACAATCCTCCATGATCAACTCCATCTTCTCATCTCATACCATTCAAATCTCTAGATTGAATCGCAGCCTCTGTTGTGTTATCCCTGTGCAAATGTGTTGCCAAAAATCTATATATACAGCCTTCTGAAGCATCAAAATCATCCAAGAATCATCATCCTTTATGCAAACTTACTCTGCAGGAATTAGTACTCAAGCAACCAAGCAATCATTTAGCATTAGCATTTTTAGTATCATCATAGCATCATGGCATCAGTAGATTTCATATCACAGCAGCAACATAGTTTCTTTTTACTGTAGCTTTCATCTATCAAGCTTCATTTACGGTAGCTTCATATCATTTAGAAATCATTAGCAATCCTAACATCATTGCATTTAGCATCCATTCCATTCTCTAGATAGGAATTTTAAACAGTTACGGTGCTTACAAATCTGAGAGCTTCTGTAATTTGATAAATCTTTGGAGATAGGAGACAATGGGACGCTTTCAAGATTTTCTTTGTTTTAAATTAGTTTAATTGTTGATTAATCTTGATACAATGTTTCATTAAGAGGTGTATTGTATTGTATTTAGTTTACATTTTCCACACTTACATTTTGGCGCCCACCATGGGGCTGTACCCCATGTTTTTAACAATTTTTTTTGTAAAGTTTTCGTATAGGAATCTGGCGTGATCCATTTTAGCTCGTTCGAAAGATTCTATAGCGCTTTTGAGGACTGTTCTAGCACTTTTGACTAAAATTATAGTGCTTCTGAGTTCTGTTCTAGCACTTCTAGGGAAAAGTATAGCGCTTTGAAATACTATTTTAGCGCTTCAATTCACAATCCAACATAGGTCGACTACAACATTAATATCTGTTTTAGCGCTTTTCTAAAATCCTATAGCGCTTCTGGCTATTTCTATAGCGCTTCTGGTTATTTCTATAGCACTTCTAATCACTGTAATAGCACGTCTGACACTTCTTTTAGCGCATCCGACAAAACAAAACAAAACAAAAAAAACAACTTTGTTTTAGCGCTTCTGACCTCTATTTTAGTGCTTTGACAGTCAATCTTAAAATGACCATATCTTGGTCATACGGAGGTCTTTTTTGAAACTTTTTTTTTTGAAATGGGGTAGAATTTCATAAGATATGCAATGGTGTATATATTTTGCATATTATATAGAGCTAAAATTTTCAATTTTACATTTAAATTCAAATCCCATTGTAACTTGGTCTAAGTTTTAGGGTTTTTATGCTTAATCATTCATCTAACCCTTATATCTTCTTATTTCTTGATCTCATCTAACATTTTTGAGCATTTATTACAGGATTTAAGAAGAACATGGAGGATTGAAGTGAAATAAAGCATTTGACATCCATTTGTAATAGTGTTTTCAAACACTCATGATATGTTATTTTTCATTCATGCTTTAGGACCAACTAGCATTACTTTGAGCTTAAAATAAACCATATACACAAGCTTTGTCCAAGTTGGTTAAAAAGAACATTAGAAACTCACTGGTTTTTGGATTTGGACTTAAAATGAATCAATCTAGCATAGACACTTCTTCAGTTAGTTTTAAAATGAATCAATCCTAGGATAGTCACATTTTCAATTGGACTAAAATTTATCAATCTAGGGTAGTCACCAAACTTTTCAATGCGGATTTAAAATTTACACCGTACTTTTTGTGAAGCAACATCTTCACATAGATAGAAAATTGTAGTTTGGGCTCTAAAAATTGAACAACTTGATTTATGTGTTTGTGTGGTGATAGGCATATGCTCTCCCCTTAGCTGGGTGATGCAAAAAGTCAGACTCATCCTTTTTATGCATTCTTCAAGTTTTATTACATCCTTTAGAAGGCCTGTCGTAGTGGGAAAAAGTACTCACCCTATGGGAACGACCTAAGTGGGTTCAAACCAAAACCAGGTTTTTCCACCCCACTATAAAATTTAAAGAAAATATGGGGAAACCCACTTTTGACGGAAGTGTGCAAGATAACCATCCCCAAAACCTTTGTTCTAAAGGTTGGGAGGTCTCCTGAGGGATTTTATCACTCGCCACTCTAAACGGAAACCCTTTCTAAGAACCTAGTGTAATATCCAGCCGAGTCAGTAACCAGACATTGTAATACTCGCAGTGCAAGGGGAGGGAAGAATCTGCCCCCAAGACACTCACCATATAATTTCCAAGCTCAGGGGATCAAGAAATATAACCTTGAGTATGCACCTGGAAAAGACAAAAACATGGGCGCCCTCTAGGGGGTGACATGGCTGTGTGAGTCAATGCAATTTTAAGCTGTGGGTTGTTGAGTATAATGATGACCTTTTGACCTTAAGAGTGAGTCTATCTGAAGTGCATTTTTGTTATCAAACCAATGAGCATAGGACCATGCGTGGTTCTTTTGAACATACACTATTTGTTTAGATTGCAACTCTTAAAAACAACTGTCTTCATTTGAGTTGTGTATTCCAAAATCGTTAAAATTCAGATAAAGATCATCCAAAAATAAAACAACACAAAAGAGTCAAAACAAAACAAAACAGTGAAATTTATGATTAGGGATTGGAAATCCACAACGTTTGTCAAGAAATTCCTCACAACAAGAGTCAAAAATCCAAAGAACAGGAAATTGAAACTCAAACCACCATGGCTGAAATAGATGAGGATCAATTGAATGCTTTATCTCATCAAATGAAAAAACTTCAACAACAAATCTGGGACATACAAAGGGAAACAAACACAGAAAGATATATGCTACCAGACATCTACCCATATCCTCTTGACCAAACAATGAACATGAGACCTTCTTCACCCAAAACTACATCATCCAAGTTCAATATCGTTGATTTTTTGCAAAATTTCAATAAGCCCAAATCTAAATCCTCAAACACAAATGATATTGAGCAATCTTGTCATGTCATGCATTTATCTCCATCCACCATAAGCCAAAATAAACCTCAAGATTCTTTCATTCAAGTTAACAATTCCATCCAATCATCCTCTTCTATCATATCTTCAACATCCAATGATTCTTGTCAATCTCGCAATCCAAAGCATGCTAGCATAGACTCCCCTACACATCAAGATCAAAATATTCTTTCCACTCCATCCAATGATATCAAAATTTCACAAAATCTTCCAATCCTTGATCAAAATCCCATTTCTCAAGAATCTTATGATGATCCCCTCCTTTCACTTTTCATCCAAAATAATTCCCTTCCATCTCAAGAGACAAGTATCCTTCCAAGTTCTTCCACATCATCTAATTAATCCATACCATCTCATAATTCTATTGCATCACAAGAGCATGATAGTTCTTCCATCCTATCTAATGATGTCTTACCAACTGATGATAAAGACATGCTTTCTACAAAATCTCATGATTCCCTTCCTCATCAAGATCAAGATATGCTTCCATTCAAGCATACCCTTTCATCCCATGAAGATGTTTATCCTTCTCATGATCAAGATATGCCTTTTATACCACTTCATAATCCTTTCCAAGTCAAGATCAAAACACCCCATCATCCCCATGTCAAGAGCCTATCACACCTATTCAAGCTATACATGAACCCCACACCTATAAATTGGGATCCTCCACCTTTATCCATTCTGGTTTACTTCCAAAACCTATCCTCTCATCTATATCATATCCTCCTCAAAATGGACTCACATCTTGTTTCACATCCAATACATATCCCATTGGTAAATGAATGCGTCAAAGTATGAATTACAAAGGAAAAGGATTAGGCCTTCATGAGCAAGGTATCCTAGAACCCCTTTCTATTCAAAGAAACCCATATCACCACGGCCTTGGTTAAGTGTCCTAATCCATCAAACCTTCCATCTATACTAGGTCCTCATTCTAGTTCATCACACCTTCCATCTATCCTAGGTCCTCATCCTAGTCCATCAAACCTTCCCTCTATCCTAGGTCCATATCCTATTTCTCAAGAACAACAAAGGCACACATCCTTGATTCCCTTTCAAAATTATACCCACATTAACTCATCCATAATACCTTCGTATCATTCATCTCAATCCATCCCTCCCATTGCTCTTGGAAGCAATTTGGGTGCCAAATATCAAAAGCTTCTATATCAAAATCCACATGTATCAAAGGATCAACATGTCTCCTCGAAGAGACATGTAAAAATAAAAGAAAATTTGATCCAAAATCAAAAGAAAAATCTAAAAGGCCACAAAGGCTCATAAAGCAAAAAGGAAATTTTCAAAGGCCACAAAGGTCCATAAATCAAAAAGAAAAATTTCAAAGGCCACAAAGGCCCACAAAGCAAAAATCAAAATTCATATGGATTCCTAAAAGTCTCATAGAAGCAATAAAATCTAAATTGGCATCCAAATTTGCTAATCCAAAAGCTTCCTCCAATTTTCCATCCACTAACCTATCACCTTTCAAATCCATTTTTCTTCCATCACTCCACCACCCTTCAAGGTGTGTGCCAATTTTGATCTTTCCATCCTTTCCATATATCCATCAACAGGCCTTCCAACCTCCTATCCATTATCCAACATTCATCCCCCATCATTCTCTTTTAATCCAAACCTTTGCATAAATCCTTAGATTCTTTCATCATATCATTAATATACCAACATTTAGGAGTCTAATTCCCATTGCCATGGTTTATTAGAGGGATATTTGGTTGTGAAACTTGATGCTTAAATCCTTCCTCCATCTCCCTATCATCCATATTCCTCTTGCACTCTACACTTAGGGACAAGTTCCGTCCATCTTATCATTCATGGTCATTATCCTTTCTATTCTCATTCCTTACATTTCCACCTTTGATCTTGACAAGGTTAAGGATCTTCTTGAACATCATATATCTTATCCTATACACTTTATCCATATTCCATCATTCTTACTAAATACATCCTTTCTTCCTTTCCTCAGTCTTGATGAGGAATAGGGGAAAAATACTTGGGCCTTGTGTCTGTATCTTATCTAGTTGATCTTGATCATCACCATTCATTATCTTTATCCTTGCTTTCTTCCATTCCATATCTCCTAGCTTATCAAAATCCATGTCATCATGTCCCTTTGCAGCCTTGAATCTTATCATGCACATCATATTTGAGCCTAGCTACAAAACATTATCCGATCCTCATATCTTTTGTCAATCAATCATCAAAAATCATCAATCTTATCGTACTTAGGGGAATCAGTGATCCTAAGTACTTATCATCATCATGCCTTATGAAATCAATCATTCCTAGAATCTTAATCAATCAACCATTATCATCTTTTGACAAGAGATATGTTGCTTGTGTGACATGTTTTGTAGTGAACCTTTCATTTTGATCTATCATTTATCCATGGTTGCATTACCCCTATTGTGGGGCATCTTGTTCCTTCAATTATTCATATCATCTCATTTCATCTTAAATGTCCTAAAAAAATCCAAAAAAAAAATACAAACAAACAAACAAACAAAAAAATCTGAAAATCTGAAAAAGTGCAAGAAAACCTCATGTACATAACCTGGCAATATAGCTATGTCTCACCCTAGTTTGGGGGCAACATCTCAACCTCACTGGGTGCAATAAATCTTGTGCTTAACAAAATGGACAAACAACAGGAAGACAAACAAAATAGAAATAATGTTTAAAACACAACCCAACATGGAACATCAATCACCATCAGAACACATTGGACATCCATATCACATTGGAAAATCCAAAAACAAGTCAAAAATTCAGTCTAAAAAAGTAAAAAACATGAGTCTATGTCAGTCAAACTACGTGGTCTTTGCTTCTATAACATAGGCAAGGCTAATCTTTGATTAGACCCCGAGGCCCCTAAGATAGGTCTTTAGGTTAGTTTGATCCAAAATCTCAAAAACACAAAAACATCACAAAATCAGGATGGATGATCTAATCTGAATAATGATTGAAATACTTTAAGCAAAATTTGGCTAAGTTGCACTTTTGATCATTATTATCATTTCTTTGGAGCAACTCAATGATGTATTGAACTAGAGAAGCCAAGAAGAAGAAATGGTATTTTTTTTTGTCTATTGTCTATGAATTAATCATAATTACTGTGTGAATCGTCATGGGAAGTGCTCTGCAAAGTATCATGGATGACATTCCAATTCACATAGGAAAATGGTTAATTCTTGTTTGTTTACGCAAGAAATGCTCAGGTCATCTCGGTTTAATTATACCTCGATGCTTGTGTCCACTTGCAATATCAAAAATCATGGAAGTAGTACTCAAGTCATCATGGTCTAACTCATACCATCGATGCTTGTACTCACTTTCAACATTTTTAAATCTCTATGATGATACAAAGCACAAATGTACTATTAAAATGCCGATGCTTACATATGTAGATTTGCATGGTTAAATTAGATTGCATTCATATTAGTTTTGCATCTGCATTATAGATTTTCCACATCGACTGATGATATCTATATCGACCTGCACCAGATGCGGAATCATGTCCCATGTCTTTGGAAAGAACTTTAAAATCCTCCTATGATCATAACATATTGCAAATCAGCAATATTATCAATCAATCAGCCTATTAATCTATTCGTCTCTGATGATACTTTGATCAAATCTTGTGAGCGACTATCATTGAACCTCGTCTATCATGAGGTCAATCAATCATCAACCATCATGAGGACAATCATCAACCTATCATTGATCTTCACCTATCATGAGGTCAATGCATCAAATCAACCTCACCTATCATGAGGTCAATCATCAAGCATCATTGAACCTTGCCTATCATGAGGCCAATACATTAAATCAACCTCTCCTATCATGAGGTTCATCAATCAAACTATAATTATTCCTCACCTATCATGAGGATAATTATCATCACTCAATCATCAGACCACCTATCATGAGGTTGAACATCTACTTGATCAGGAGCATCAATCAATATCGAATAAAAGGCTGAAACGATCGAAAATCATCAAACACAAGGAGGCTTAATTCAAACCTCATTCAGAAGCACTTTCTACATCAATTATTGGGAGATAAATTATTTTTTCATCAAAACTTCATCAAATCTATGTTAAATCATCAGAAAATCATTAAAATTTTGAAAAATTCCAAAATATCAAAAAACTCATTAATTTATCTCCCAAGGGGGCATATATCCATCAATCACCTAAAAAAATCATGTCTGGGGCATTCTGAAAAATTTCTTGTCAATACTAGCAGCAACAGGACAAAAAATTATTTGAAGCAATGTGTAAACACATCACTTCAAAGAGGGGCAAAATGTAGACACCTAAAAATGGTCTAGAGAATCTGATTAATTAAATACGATTTATTTGATTAATTGACCTTAATTCATCTACTTAGTAAATAAATAGAAATATTTATTTATATTAAGTTCACTATTAATTCTTCTATTTTATCATATTATTTTCCTCTTAATTAAATAAACAAAATTCAATACTTTGTTTTATTTAATTATTATTATTATTATTTCTTCTATACTTTATCCATCAAATCTATCCTAAAATTAAATACACAACTTCAATAGTTGGTATTTATTTAATTATCTCATCACATTTCTTCTTGATTAAATAAAGATATCCTAAAATATTTAATTTAATTATCATATTCCTTCTATTTTAATTTAATAAACAACTTCTATAGTTTGTTTTATTAAATTATTTATCTCTTGTTGCTAATTTAAATAAACCAAAAATATTTAAATAATGCATAAATCAAATCCCTCTATTCACTCACCAATAAAATTAGATTTTTCAAATCTAATTAATGCAATTGGCATTCACAGGAAGAGCCTCGAGGATAAACCTGCAGGAAATCCTCTCAATCTTCTACCTCAAATCTTTCCTCTCATCTTGCCTGGGGTTTTCATGGGGAGGAACAATCCTCCATGATCAACTCCACCTTCTCATCTCATACCATTCAAATCTCCATATTGAATCTCAACCTTTGTTGTGTTATCCCTATGCAAATGTGCTACCGGAAATTTATATATACAGCCTTCTGAAGTATCAAAATCATCCGAGAATCATCATCCTTTATGCAAACTTACTCTACAGGAATTAGTACTCAAGCAACCAAGCAATCATTTAGCATTAGCATTTTTAGTATCATCATAGCATCATGGCATCGGTAGATTTCATATCACGGCAGCAGCATAGTTTCTTTTTACTGTAGCTTTCATCCATCAGGCTTCATTTACAGTAGCTTCATATCATTTAGAAATCATTAGCAATCATAACATCATTGCATTTACCATCCATTCCATTCTCTAGATAGGCATTTTAAACAGTTATAGTGCTTACAAATCTAAGAGCTTCTGTAATTTGATAAATCTTTGGAGATAGGAGACAATGGGACGCTTTCAAGGTTTTCTTTGTTTTAAATTAGTTTAATTGTTGATTAATCTTGATACAATGTTTCATTAAGAGGTGTATTGTATTGTATTTAGTTTACATTTCCACACTTACACCCGTATTTTGGTAGAAATGGAAGTATCCAAGGTGCCTCCAAAGGTGATTCGGCTTAAAACCTCGAAGGGTTGTTGGGTGCAGCCCCTGGATTATGAAGGAGTACCCTTCAGATGCAGAATTTGTTACCAAACTGGGCATGTGGCTGCAGAGTGTTCCAAACATAGAAAAAAACAAATTTGCTTCATGGTGGAAAGACGTGACTCCCCATCACTATAGAATGGAGAAACAGGTGGAGAAACTTGTGAATTCTCAGTTGAAAGATAGCGAAGAGGAGGGACAAGTACCTGAGATTCCGTCTCATGAAGGGAAGACGTTGGTGAATCAGGTTGGAAGGGAAGATCAGCAATTGACTAATGTTGTATCGACACAGGAAGGGGGTCAGTATGAGAGTAGTAACAATGTTGATTCAAATGGAAATAAAAGGGAGTTAATCCTCAAGAATGGGACTGCAACTCCTGAGTGTAGGGAGAAAAAAGGGGAGGTAAGGCCACAAGAGAAAGTTGTTGGGAAATGAAAGGATGAAGGGAAAGGCCAAAAAGAAAGTAGTAAGAGGAATGGTGAATGGGAATGCTTTCATGATTCCTCTCTGGAGTGGAAAAAGGAGGCTGAAAGGGTGGAGGATGGTTGGCAAATAGTTTAGGGGAAGAAAGCAAAGAAGGAAAAGAAAAAAGTTTTTGCAATGGTCTTCCGATCACAGACTAAAGGAAGACCAAAAAATGTTCCAAACTTTTGACCTATTAACAAGTCTTAGGGGTTGTTGGTTGTAATTGTGTTTGGAAAATGTAGGGATTGTTGGTTGTAAGCCTATTTGGCAATAGTAGTAAATTATATTTGCATTTTTTGCAACATAAATTGGTGAAAAGTTTAGGGGTGTTTAAGTAGGAATTGCTGGTGTTTAGGAGGTTTTTAATTGAAAATGTACTGTGATTAGCTTTGTAATATTTTAATATATTTATTAATAAAATATCTTCTATTACCGACCAAAAAAATATAATATAATATAAATATTATATTATATTATATTATAATATATTTTAATATAATATTATATATTACAATATTATATAATATTATATTATATTATATTATATTATACTATACTATAATAATATAATATTATATTTTATTATAATATAAGGGTGATTCCACAATAGTGGTTTACAATTTTTGGTCAAACTGGACACTGAAATAATTGTTTTAACTAAATCTTCACTTTCGGGCACCTATAGCGGCTAAACCGTGAGGAATTTGAAGATGATGCAAACTAGAGTTTTATGACATTTTGTTTGTAGATTCTAAATATATATTTTTCAAAAATTTTGGAATCAGATTGCACTTCTTTTTCCATCACCCTCGAAAACTAGTTTTTTTTCAAAAAACAACATTTTTAAAAAGTGACGCTCACTGTGTAACGCATAACTTTTTTCTATGAAGGATAAAATTCTAATTCTTTCAAATTTAGATTTGTAACTGATATCTAGTGCTTCCTTGGTTTAGATAGTTTTTAATGAATTTTTTTCTTTAATCAAGTTTCAAGTCAAACCAATTACAATTCAACATAGCGGAGTATATAACACTAACCTTTTTTGTATGTATCAAAATTCAAAAAATTGTTGGATCAAGGACTTCAATATCTAGTGCACTCATTTTTCAAAAAAAATTGATAATCTGCTATTTTTCCACATGTGCAGAACAGAGAGCTTGATTTTCGGTGAAAAACCTATGTTTAATAAAACTAAAAAAACAAATACATAATAAAACCAAAACATGTATTAAAATTATAGTCGTCGGATAGCTCGTTCTTAAGACTACCTGATTCCAGTTGGGTTTGTGAAGTCTCCTCCATTTTCATCCTCAACCCGAGCTTCGAAGCGTAAAAATTTGGACTTTCAAAGTGCCTGAGGGGGAGAATGAGGGCAAAGGGGGGTTTGCTCGAACCCAAGTTCAAGCGAGCCCCCTTCCCAAAAGGGGATTTTGTTTGTTTTTTTTCCTTGCAAGCATTAAGTGGGTTCACTCGAACCCTGGTTCGAGCAAACCCTTTTTTGGTTCATTCAAACCAACAAGTCCATTCGAACCCCCAAAATGAAAATTTTAGGCATGGGGTCATTTTTTACAAGTTTTCTTTCCTCATTTGAATTGTAAACCACTTTTATGGGTTTACCCATAATATATAATATAAATATTATACAATTTATTATATTATAACATTAAGTATATTATAATATAAATATTATATTATATTATATTATATTATATTATATTATATATATATATATATATATTATATAATATATTATATAATATCATATTATATTATAATAAATTATATAATATCATATTATATTGTATTGTAGTATAATTTATTATTATTATATTATATTATAATACAACCCACTTCCTCAATTCTAAATATTTTTTATTATCCAATTTAATATCATACTATCTAATTCTTATTTGTGTGACTAATTATTTAGTCATTTTTATTTGTGTGACTAAGTATTTAGTTGTGTTTTTTACCCGATGATCAAATTAGTCACTTATAATGATCAAATTAGTCATTTATTTAGTCATTTATAGTTGTGTTGCAAAAAATAAGTAAAATTTAGTCATCTTTAGTTGTTGTGACTAAAAATGTTAGTCATGTAGTCATTTATTTTCCAAATTCTACTAGTGAACGTTTGGACCTATGACCTAAGGAAATTAATTTTCCCTAATATATTCATGGATGTAGGGTTGGCTAGGAAAATTTTAAATAGTTATGATGAAAATGTTAGGATAATTAGGGAAACTAATGGAGGAGAGTTGGTTTGAATTGATAAGCCTACCATTTTTTAGGTCTTTAACCTAAAATTAGCAAACAAACAAGGTCATATATTTTGACCTATTTAAGAAAAATTACTAGCAAGATAAGGATAGCTATAGGGTACATTTGCTTCCAAGGCACGGTCTCAAGGGTTATGATAGAAGGTCTATGAGAATCTCTACCAATGAAGTAGAGCCTTTTAACATATATACATTTGAAGAATGCTTCATCAAGACCTACTATGCACTATGCCAGGTTTTGGGGAGAGATGCCAAGACTAAGATATTAGTGCCCCTAATGTACATGGTTGCAGACATCCAAAACCCTATGGTGAATATTGAATTTGACTTTTCCACATTTATTTCAAGTGGCATCCACAAAAAGTTGGTAAATATTAAGAAGAGTAACAAAGTTATAAACTTCATGTGGTACTCTCTTTTATGCCACATATTTTTTATATAAGGCTGAGACAAAATGGTACAAGGCCATGCAAGTCCATATGACAAATGATAAGGGAAATTCTCTTCCATTCCAATGTTAGACCCATGTGTGGGACATGAATTTTGATGCTACCAGTTTTGTAATTTTTGAGAATTTCTTTGTCAAAAGTGTTGGAACTCCTAGGGATCACAGAAGGTAGATTGCAAAAGGAAATTATGGATTTCCTCAGGCCAAAGGATAAAGTGCCAGAGTTGGGTGTATGACACAATTGGGGAGATTGATATCTCCATACTAACTCTGCTATAATAAGGGTGTATGGGTTTCATGTGGGACCCCATGTCTTCCCAAGGTGAGTGTCCATCAAGTTTCCATTTTTGGAAGTGATCTGGTAGTTGAGTGAGTTTGATAAGGCTCATCTAAAGGGGAAAAAGAAAGGTTCTTTCTTCCCATTTTCCATAGTCTTCTTAGATTTCACAGTCACAAGGGAATGCTTGGAATTATTATACCCAATGTTGTGGGTCTTTAGGATGGCCCAAGAAATTACAAGAGCATTTGATCCTGAGGGATTCATTAATCAAGTCAAATTGAGCATAAAGAGGTCAACATTCCTTCACCAAATCCACTTTGGTGAGCATTTCCTAAGGAATTGCATAGATGACAAAGAATCCAATGACAGGAAGGTAAAATGGGTTGCCTTTAGGAAGGTTAAAGATGCTAAGTGTTAGGGTTAGAGATGGCAGATCTAACAATTAAATGCAGATTTAATAAACAAAACAGAGAAACTAAAACATTCACAGAATAAATCATAACACAGAATTTAACGTGGTTCACCCAATCTGGGCTACATCCACCAAACCGCAGCCATCCAATACTTTTATTATCTAGTGAAAAACCCTATAACAATCTTAGAATAATCGTGTTTTTCATCATACTGAAATACCCATCCGAACCCTCTTTTTACCAAGCTTAGAAGCTTCCAAATTTTAGGGTTCTACAAAATCGGATTTTTCCTTTTTCATTGATTTTTCCCTTTTTCGGTGATCACACGAAAAAGTAGGAAGAAAATTTTTCTCAGGGGCTGCCACCCCCGAACCCCCGCCCGGGGCCCAGCCCGGCACCGGACCCCGGCAAGGACGGGGGGCCAGGGTGTACAGTATACCATGGGCTATACAGTATAGCATGATCAGTCGCCACATACCAACACTAAGATCAAAAGGAACCCAGATTACCAAGGGCCTATTTAGAATAAGTGGTCCTATTGCTAGGATCCAAATGGTCTTAAGTAATATTGACAAGATAATTAGGAAGGCCCCAATTTTGGAAGAGAGACCTAAATATAAAATATTGAGAGTTGGTGTCCCCCAAAAAATAACATAGCTACCATGGAACTCTTGCATGACAAGTTCTTAACAATACATTAAAATTTTCATGTTTGAGCAATCATATCTCATTTTTTTTCTAGATGAAATAAGGAGACAATGTGTTGGCCTCAAAGATGCATGTTTTTACACAAATACCATGTCAACATGCTTTACTATGACTCTACCATCCAAATTTTTACTAGCCCCACTTACAAGGAAAGAGAAGGTAGGGAAACCAACTATCTATATATTTGAAATATGTTGTTAACAAATGTTGCCAACATTTTCATGCATGGAAAATAGTTTGAAGACTATCAGAGAAAATCAATAATAATATTTTATCATTTATTTCTCCAGTAGAGTTTGCAAATATATAGGAAAAATATTGATGAACTGTGTGCTTGAAAATAGAACTTATGAGTTTAACCATGTAACCAAATATGCAATCATATCCTATGTTACACTAATAGACAATAACAAATTAAACAAAATAAACAATCTATTCTAGGTGGTGTATGAATGATGGAATATTCCAACATTCCCCCTTATTAAATCATTGTTTTCAAGTACTAATAAGAGAATCTTGAAATGATTCAAACTTCACACATGCAAGAGGCTTGGTGAAGATATCAGCACGTTGTTCCTAAGTAGAGCAAAATTGGACTTGAATGTTGTTTTGTTGAACATGTTCTCGTATGAAGTGGTAATCTACTTCAATATGCTTGGTCCATTCATGAAACACTGGATTACAAACAAGCTTGAGAACACTTTGATTGTCACAATAGAGGACTATAGGTTGGTTTTATGGTACAACCAATCCTAATATGCGATGTAGCCAAACTGTTGCACTTGTTGCATGATATTTTGCTTCTGTTGAGGAATGAGAAATTGTGGCTTGTTTCTTACTTCCCCATGAAATAGGTCTTGAACCTAAGAAAAAAACTAAACCAATTGTGGATTTTTTATCATCAATAGAACCTACATAATATGCATTTGTGTATCCTACCAAGAAGAATTGATTATTCTTTTTATATTCCAAACCATGATTCATTGTACCATGTATATACCTTAGGACTTGTTTTGTTGCTTTCCAATGACATATATTTTGTTCTTGCGGAAATCTTGAAAGATAATTAATAGAAAAACTAATATCTAGTCTAGTGTAAGTCAAGTAAATCAAATCTCCAATCATTTTTCAATAGAGAGTTGCATTCACTTGAGGAGATGGATTAGACACAGATAACTGCAAACCCGATTCTATAGGTGTAGACATGGGTTTGGAATCCATCATTCTGAATTTCTCGAGTGATATCATGGTATATTTTCCTTGAGATACAAATATATGATGATTAGTTTGTCATACCTCTAAGCCTAGAAAATAGTGCAATATCCCAAGATCTGTCATATCAAATGCCTTCTTGAGATCATTTTTGGTTGTCTCGACCATTGTTTCTAAGTTGCCTGTGATAACTAGGTCATCAACATATACATTAATAACCACAATATCCCCCCCTTTTTCCTTAAGGTAGAGATTTGGATCATATGGATGCCTAGTAAAACCATGTTTTAGCAAATGTTCATCAATTTTAATAGACCAAGCTCTTGGAGCTTGTTTGAGACCATATAAGGTCTTAACTAGTTTGCATACCTTTTCTTCTTTTCCAGGTGCAATGTATCCCTCTAGTTGGGTCATGTAGACCTTCTCCTTAAGGACTCCATTGAGAAATGCACTTTTTACATCCATTTGGTACAATTTCCATCCAAATTGTGTAGCTAAAGCAAAAATCATTCTAATGGTTTTAATCTTTGTTGTGGGAGAAAATGTTTCTTCATAGTCAATCCCTTCTTTATGAGCATAACCTTTAGCTACAATTCTAGCCTTATATTATCTATACTACCATCTACCTTATATTTAGTTTTGAATATCCATTTACATCCAATGGCCTCCTTACCAGGTGGTAGATCAACAAGCTCCCAAGTCTTGTTTTTCATCAAGGATTGATACTCTACATCCATAGCCTCTTTCGAAGGCTTTGATTCTAGTGCTTCCTGAACATTAGATGGTTCAAAATTATCAACAACTGAACTCATTAGTGCTAGATTTACCTCATTGTGAGCCATGTTGTGAGTCCTTAGTCTTGAAGTGGAAGTGTCTGGGACTCCATATTCTAGCTTTGCATCGCGAATTGTACTAGTATACCACTTAGGCAAAGGTTTTGTGATATTTGTATGTGTTGATTTAGGTTGATTCTCAACATCCCCATTATTTTTCCCATCCATGTTGAAAACAGGAGCACTATCTAGATCAGGTGATGATGTGGAAGGTGAACTTAAATCACTCTTCTCATTAAAAATTGCATCTCTAATAATATATAACTTCTTAGTGATAGGATCCATAAGGTGATATTCCTTATACTAGTTACTATAACCAAGAAGAATATATTTCATATATTTTTCATCAAGTTTCTTTCTCTGTTGCTTAAGAATGTGCATGTATGGTGTGCTTGCACCAAATACATGAAGATGAGAGATAGATGGCTTTACCCATGTCCAGGATTTTTTTGGTGTGATGTCATCAAGTGCTTTGGTTGGTGCGCAATTCAAAAGATAAACCTCTATATGGATAGCTTCGGCCCAATATGCATGTCCCAAATGAGAATCGTTCAACATGCTATGAACCATCTTCATGATTATGTGATTTCTTCGTTCAGCAACTCCATTTTGTTGGGGTGTGTATGTTGTAGTTAGTTGATGTTAAAGTACATTCTCCTTCAAATAGGTGGAGAATTATGTGCTAGTGTATTCCCCCCCTCGGTCTGAGTGGAGGACATGAATACGATGATTTGTATCTTTCTCCACAAGAGAGAAAAACTCTTTGAAGTAGTAAAAAGATTCATCTTTACTCTACAAGAAATATACCCACATTTTTCTTGTGTGATCATCAACAAAAATTTGAAAGTATATGAATCCATTGTGACTAGGTGCCATGAGCCCGCACAAATCGGTGTGCACCAGTTGCAAAGGTTGGATTGCACGATTCTCACTAGGATAGAAGGGTGCTCTATGTTGCTTTTCAGCAAGACAACTAGAACAAATAGCACTCAAATTCTCAAGTGAGGGAAGCCCCTTGACCATGCATTTCTTACTAGTACTTAAATGACCAAATTGGCGATACCATAACATAGCAAGATCATTATCCTTAGTCACTAAAGCTTGATTATTGGCAATTTTATCAAGCCTAAACATTTTACCAATTTTTGTAGCACTTGCAACAATCTTGGCCCTTTTAGACTTATCATGGATTAGGCATACCTTTTTATTGTCATTTTTAGCAAACTCTATCCTTAGGTTGTGATCAAGAAATTGATTGTTGTGATCAAGAAATTGATTGACATATAGGAGATTTTTGGTTAGT